>JAYMFT010054191.1:0-15141 GCA_038088735.1 Panulirus argus | reverse complement strand
ACATTACTTGAGGAGCCATCATAGCAGCAGTGTCTTGTTGGACACTACCAGAGGAGACACCATAACAATAGTGCCGTGTAGGACACTACCAGAGGAGCCACCATAACAGCAGTGTCGTGTAGGACACTACCACAGGAACCACTATGGCAGCAGTGTCGTATGGGACATTACTTGAGGAGCCATCATAGCAGCAGTGTCTTGTTGGACACTACCAGAGGAGACACCATAACAATAGTGCCGTATAGGACACTACCAGAGGAGCCACATAGCAGTACTGCCTTGTGGGACACTATCATAGCAGCAGTGCCCTGTGGGACACTACCAGATGAGCCACCATAGCAAGTGCCTTGTGGGACAATACCAGAAGAGCCACCATAGCAGTACTGCCTTGAGGGACACTGCCAGATGAGCCACCATACCAGCAATCCTGTGTGGGACATTACCAGAGGAGCCATCATAACAACAGTGCCGTTTGGGACACTACCAGAGTAGCAAACATAGCAGGAGTGCTGTGTGGCATACTACCAGAGGAGCCATCATAGCAGCAGTCTCGTGTTGGACACTACCAGAGGAGGCACCATAGGAGCAGTGCCTTGAGGGACACTACCACAGGAGGCAACGTAGCAGCAGTGTCGTGGAGGACAATACCAGAGGGGGCACCATACCAGCAGTGCCGCGTGGGATACTATCAGAGCAACCAACATAGCAGCAGTGCCGTGTAGGACACTGCCAGAGAAGCCATCATAGCGGTAGTGGTGTGGGACACTACCAGAGAAGCCACTATATCATCAGTGCCGTGTGGGACACTAACAAATGAGCCACCATAGCAGCAGTACTGTATGGAACACTACCAGAGGAGCCACTATAACAGCAGTGCCGTTTGGGATACTACCAGAGAGGCCACCACAGCAGCAGTGCCATGTGGGACACTACCAGAGGAGCCCCCATAGGAGCAGTGCCGGGTGTGACACTACCAGAGGAGCCAACATAGCAGCTGTGCCGTGTAGGACACCGCCAGATGAGCCACCATAGCATTAGTGCCGTGTAAGACACTACCAGAGGAACCACCATAACAACAGTGCCGTGTGGGACACTATCAAAGGAGCCACCATTGCAGCAGTGCCGTGTGGAACTACCAGAGGAGTCACCATAACAGCAGTGCCGTGTGGGACACTACCAGAGGGGTCAGTATAGCAGCAGTGACATGTGGAACACTATAAGAGGAGCCACCATAGGAGCAGTGCCGTGTGGGACACTATCAGAGCAGCCACCATAGCAGCAGTGCCATGTGGAACACCAGTCCATGTGGAACACCTGTAGAGGAACCATCATAGCAGCGGTGCCATGTGAGACACTACCAGAGGAGCAACCATAGCAGCATTGCTCTGTAGACACTACCAGGAGGTACCATAAGAGCAGTTCCGCGTGGGACACTATCACAGGAGCCACCATAGCAGCATTTCCTTATGGGACACTACCAGAGGAGCCGCCACAACAACAGTGCCTTGTAGGACACTACAAGAGGAGCCACTATAGCAATAGTGCCGTGTAGGACACTACCAGAGGAGGCACTATATCAGCATTGCTGTATAGGACACAACCAGAGAGCCACCATAACAGTACTGCCTTGTAGGACACTACCATAGCAGCAGTGCCGTGTGGAACACTATCAGATGAACAACCATAGCAGCAGTCCCGTGTAGGACATTACGAGAAGAGCCACCATAGCAGTCGTGCCCTGTGGAACACTACCAGAGGAACCACCATAGCAGCAGTGCCGTGTGGAACACTACCAGAGCAGCCAACATAGCAGCAGTGCCATTGGGGACACTACCAGAGGAGCCACCATGGCAGTAGTGCCGTGTGGAACATTACTAGAAGAGCCACCATAACAGCAGTTCCTTGTGTGACGCTATCAGAAGAGCCACCATAGCAGCAGTGCCTTAAGAGACACTACCAGAGGAGGCACCATAGATGCAGTGCCGTGTAGGACACTACCAGGGGAGCCACCAAAGCATCAATCCCGTGTGGCATATTACCAGAGGAACCATCATAGCAGTATGCCGTGTAGGACACTACCAGAGGAGCCACCATAGCAGCAATGTCGTGTTGAACACTACCAAAGGGAGCACCAATCAGCAGTGCCGCATGGGACACTACTAGAGCAGCCAACATAACAGCAGTGCCGTGTAGGATACTGCCAGATGAGCCACCATAACAGTAGTGCCGTGTAGGACACTACCAGAGTAACCACCATAGCGACAGTGCCTTGTGGGACACTATCAAAGGAGCCACCATGGCAGCAGTACCGTGTGGGACACTACAATAGGAGCCACCATAACCAGTGCCGTGTGGGACACTACCAGAGGGGCCACTATAGCAGCAGTGCCATGTGGAACACTATAAGAGAAACCACCACAGGTGCAGTGCTGTGTGGAACACTATCAGAGCAGCCACCATAACAGCAGTGCCATGTGGAACACCAGTAGAGAAGCCGTCATAGCTGCGGTGCCATATGGGACACTACCAGAGGAACCACCATAGCAGCATTGTTTTTGGGGCATTACCAGGAGGTACCATAAGAGCAGTTCCCTGTAGGATACTATCACAAGAGCCACCATAGCAGCAGTGCCTTAAGGTACACTACCAGAGGAGCCACTATAACAGCAGTGCTGTGTGGGACGCTAATAAAGCAGCCACCATAGCAGCAGTGCCGTGTGGGACACTACCAGAGGAACCACCATAACAGCAGTGCCGTGTAGGACACTACCAGGGGAGCCACCATAGCAGCAGTGCCGTGTGAGACACTACCAGGGGAGCCACCATAACAACAGTGCCGTGTAGCACACTACCAAAGGAGCCACCATAGCAGCAGTGCCATGTGGGACACTATCAGAGAAGCCACCATAGCAGTGCCGTGTCGGACACTACCAGAGCAGCCACCATAGCAGCAGTGCCGTTTGGGACACCACTAGAGGAACCATCATAGTAGCAGTGCCATTAGGGTCTACCAGAGAAGCCACCACAGAAGCGTTGTTGTGTGGACATTACCAGGAGCTAACATAGGAGCAGTTCCGTGTGGGACACCATCACAAGAGCCACCATAGCAGTGCCATGTGGGACTCTACCAGAGTAGCCACCATAGCAGCAGTGCTATGAGGGTCTTCAAGAGAAGCCACCATAGAAGCAGTGCTGTGTGGACACTACCAGGAGCTACCATAAGAGCAGTTCCGTGTGGGACACTATCACAAGAGCCACCATAGCAGCAGTTCCTTATGGGACACTACCAGAAGAGGCACCATAGCAGCAGTGCCCTGTAGGATACTTCCAGAGGAGCTACATAACAGTAGTGTCGTGTGGGAAACTACCAGATGAGCCACCACAACAGCAGTACCGTGTGGGACACTACAAGAGGAGCCACTACAGTAATAGTGCCGTTTAGGACACTACCAGAGGAGGCACTATATCAGCACTGCTGTATGCGACACAACCAGAAGAGCCACCATAACAGTACTGCCTTGTAGGACACTACCAGAGCAGCAGTGCCGTATGGGACACTACCAGAGGAACCTCCATAGCAAATGCCGTGTGGGATACTACCAGATGAACAACCATAGCAGCAATCCCGTGCGGGACATTACTAGAAGAGCCACCATGGCAGTCGTGCCGTGTGGAACACTACCAGAGGAACCACCATAGCAGCAGTGCAGTGTGGGACACTACCAGAGCAGCCAATATAGCAGTAGTGCCATTGGGGACACTACCAGAGGAGCCACCATGGCAGTAGTGGTGTGGACACTACCAGGAGCTACCATAACAGCAGTTCCTTGTGGGACGCTATCAGAAGAGCCACCTTAGCAGTAGTGCCTTATGAGACACTACTAGAGGAGGCACCATAGCTGCAATGCCGTGTAGGACACTACCAGGGGAGCCACCATAGCATCAATCCCGTGTGGCATACAACTAGAGAAACCACCATAGCAGTAGTGCCATGTGGGAAACTACCAGAGGAGCCACCATAGCAGCAGTGTCGTGTTGGACACTACCAGAGGGGGCACCATATCAGCAGTGCCGAATGGGACACTACCAGAGCAGCCAACATAACAGCAGTGCCGTGTAGGATACTGCCAGATGAACCACCATAGCAGTAGTGCCGTGTAGGACACTACCAGAGGAACCTCCATAACGACAGTGCCATGTGAGACACTATCAAAGGAGCCACCATGCCAGTAGTACCGTGTGGGACACTACCAGAGGGGCCACTATAGCAGCAGTGCCATGTGGAACACTATCAGAGCAGACACCATAGCAGCAGTGCCATGTTGAACACCAGAAGAGAAGCCATCATAGCAACGGTGCCATATGGGACACTACCACAGGAGCCACCATAACAGCAGTGCTGTGTGGGACACTACCAAAGGAGCCACCATAGCGGCAGTGCCGTGTGGGACACTACCAGAGGAACCATCATAACCAGTGCCTGTAGGACACTCCCAGGGGAGCCACCATAGCAGCAGTACACTACCAGGAGGTACCATAAGAGCAGTTCCCTGTGGGACACTATCACAAGAGCCACCATAGCAGCAGTGCCTTATGGGACACTACCAGATTAGCCACCATAACAGCAGTGCTGTGTGGGACACTACCAGGGGAGCCACCATAGCAGCAGTGCCGTGTGGGACACTACCAGAGGAACCACCATAACAGCAGTGCCGTATAGGACACTCCCAGGGGAGCCACCATAGTAGCAGTGCCGTGTACACTACCAGAGGAGGCACCATAGTTGCAATGCCGTGTAGGACACTACCAGGGGAGCCACCGTAACAGCAGTGCCGTGTTGCAAACTACCAAAGGAGCAGTGCCATTTGGGACACTATCAGAGAAGCCACCATAGCAGTGACGTGTGGGACATTACTAGAGCAGCCACCATAGAAGCATTGTTGTGTGGACACTACCAGGAGCTAACATAGAAGCAGTTCCGTGTGGGACACCATCACAAGAGCCACCATAGCAGTGCCATGTGGGACTCTACCATAGTAGCCACCATAGCAGCAGTGCTATGAGGGTCTTCAAGAGAAGCCACTATAGAAGCAGTGCAGTGTGGACACTACCAGGAGCTACCATAAGAGCAGTTCCGTGTGGGACACTATCACGAGAGCCACCATAGCAGTAGTGCCTTATGGGACACTACCAGAAGAGGCACCATAGCAGCAGTGCCCTGTAGGACACTTCCAGAGGAGCCACATAACAGTAGTGTCGTGTGGGACACTACCAGAAGAGCCACCAAAACAGCAATGCCGTGTGGGACACTACAAGAGGAGCCACCATAGCAATAGTGCCATGTAGGACACTACCAGAGGTCTCACTATATCAGCATTACTGTATAGGACACAACCAGAGGAGCCACCATAACAATACTGCCTTGTGAGACACTACCATAGCAACAGTGCCGTGTGGGACACTACCAGAGGAACCTCCATAGCAAATGCCGTGTGGGACTCTAACAGATGAACAACAATAGCAGCAATCCCGTGTGGGACATTACCAGAAGAGCCACCATAGCAGTCGTGCCGTGTGGAACACTACCAGAGGAACCGCCATAGCAGCAGTGCCGTGTGGGACACTACCAGAGCAGCCAATATAGCAGCAGTGCCATTGGGGACACTACCAGAGGAGCCACCATGGTAGTAGTGGTGTGGACACTACCAGGAGCTACCATAACAGCAGTTCCTTGTGGGATGCTATCAGAAGAGCCACCATAGCAGTAGTGCCTTATGAGACACTAGTAGAGGAGGCACCATAGCTGCAGTGCCGTGTAGGACACTACCACGGGAGCCACCATAGCAGCAGTTCCTATGTGGCACACTACCAGAGGAACCAAAATAGCAGTGGTATGTGTGGGGCACTACCAGATGAGCCACCATAGCATCAATCCCGTGTGGGACATTACCAGAGGAGCCACCATATCAGCATTGCCGTGTGGGACATTAACAGAGGAGCCACCATAGCAGCAGTGTCGTGTTGGACACTACCAAAGGGGGCACCATATCAGCAGTGCCACGTGGGACACCACCAGAATAGCCATCATAGCAGCAGTGCCGTGTAGGACACTGCCAGACGAGCCACCATAGCAGTTGTGCCGTATGGGACACTACCAGAGGAACCACCATAATAACAGTGCCGTGTGAAACACTACCAAAGGAGCCACCATAGCAGCAGTGCCGTGTGAGACACTACCAAAAGAGCCACCATAACTGCAATGCCGTGTTGCACACTACCAAAGGAGCCACCATAGCAGCAGTGCCGTTTGGGACACTCACAAGAGCCACCATAGCAGCAGTGCCTTATGGGACACTACTAGAGGAGCCACCATAACAACACTGCCGTGTTGCACACTACCAAAGGAGCCACCATATCAGCAGTGTCGTGTGGGACACTATCAGAGGAGCCACCATAGCAGTGCCGTGTGAGACACTACCAGGGGAGGCACCATAGCAGCAGCGCCGTGTGGGACACGACTAGAGGAGCCTTCATAGCAGCGGTGCCATATGGGACACTACCAGAGGAGTCACCATAGCAGAAGTGCCATGAGGGTCTCCCAGAGAAGCCACCATAAAAACAGTGCTGTGTGGACACAACCAGGAGCTACCATAAGAGCAGTTCCATGTGGAACACTATCATAAGTGCCACCATAGCAGCAGTGCCTTATGGGACTCTCCCAGAGGAGGCACCATAGCAGCATTGCCCAGTAGGACACTTCCAGAGGAGCCACATAACAGTAGTGTCGTGTGGGACACTACCAGTGGAGCCACCACAACAGCAGTGCCGTGTAGGACACTACCAGAGGAGCCACCATAGCAATAGTGCCATGTAGGACACAACCAGCGGAGGCACTATAGCAGCATTGCTGTATAGGACACAACCAGAGGACCCACCATAGCAGAACTGCCTTGTGGACACTACCATAGCAGCCACCATAGCAGCAGTGCCGTGTGGGACACTACCAGATGAGCAACCATAGCAGCAGTCCCGCATGGGACATTACCAGAAGAGCCACCATAGCAGTCGTGCCGTGTGGAACACTACCGAAGGAACCACCATAGCAACAGTGCCGTGTGAAACACTACCAGAGCAGCTAACATAGCAGCAGTGCCATTGGGGACACTACCAGAGGAGCCACCATAGCTGCAGTGTCGTGTAGGACACTACCAGGGGAGCCACCATAGCAGCAGTTACGTGTGGCACACTACCAGAGGAACCACCATAACAGTAGTGCCGTGTGGAACACTACCAGATGAGCCACCATAGCAGCAGTGCCGTGTGGGACATTACCAGAGGAGCCGCCATATCAGCAGTGCCGTGTGGGACACTACCAGAGGAGCCTCCATAGCAGCAGTGTCGTGTTGGACACTCTTAGAAGGGGCACCACATCAGCAGTGCCGTGCGGAACACTACCAGAGGGGCCACCATAGCAGCATTGCCATGTGGAACACTATAAGAGGAGCCATCATGGCAGTAGTGCCGTGTGGAACGCTACCAGAGGAGTCACCATAACAGCAGTGCCGTGCGGGACACTACTAGAGGGGCCACCATAGGAGCAGTGCAATGTGGAACACTATAAGAGGAGCCACCATAGGAGTAGTGCCGTGTGGGACACTACCAGAGGAGCCACCATGACAGCAGTGCCGTTTGGAACACCACCAGAGGGGCCACCATAGCATCAGTGCCATGTGGAACACTGTAAGAGGAGCGACCATAGGAGCAGTGCCATGTGGGACACTATCAAAGGAGTCACCATGGCAGCAGTGCCGTGTGGAACACTACCAGAGGAGTCACCATAACAGCAGTGTCGTGCGGGACACTGCCAGAGGGGCCACCATAGCAGCAATGCCATGTGGAACACCAGTAGAGAGGCCATCATAGCAGCGGTGTCGTATGGGACACTACCTAAGGAGCCACCATAGCAGCAGTGCTGTGTGAATAGTCCCAGGAGGTACCATAAGAGCAGTTCCGTGTGGGCCACTATCAGAAGAGCCACCATTGCAGCAGTGCCCTTTTGGACACTACCAGAGGAGCTACTTTAACAACAGTGCCGTGTGGGACACTGCCAAAGGAGCCACCATAGCAGCACTGCTGTGTGGGACTCTACCAGAGGAACCACCATAGCAGTAGTGCCGTGTGGGACACTACCAGGTGAGCCACCATAGCATCAATCCCGTGTGGGACATTACAAGAGGAGTCACCATAACAACAGTGCCGTGTGGGACACTACCAAAGGAGCCACCATAGCAGCAGTGCCGTGTGGCACTACCAGAGGGGCCACCATAACAGCAGTGCCGTGTGGGATACTACCAGAGGGGCCACCATAGCAGCAGTGCCATATGGAACTATAAGAGGAGCCACCATATGAGCAGTGCCATGTGTGACACTTTCAAAGCCACCATAGCAGCAGTGCCATGTGGAACACCAGTAGAGGAGCCATCATAGCAGCGGTGCCATGTGGGACACTACCTAAGGGGCCACCATAGTAGCAGTGCCATGAGGGTCAACCAAAGCAGCAGTGCTGTGTGAACACTATCAGGAGCTACCATAACAGCAGTTCTGTGTGGGACACTATCACAAGAGCCACCATAACAGCATTGCCTTATGGGACACGACCAGAGGAGGCACCATAGCAGCAGTGCCCTATGGGACACTACAAGAGGAGCCACCATAACAATAGTGTCGTTTGGGGTACTACCAGAAGAGGCACCATAACAGCAGTGCCGTGTGGGACACTACAAGAGGAGCCACCATAGGAACAGTGCCATGTAGGACACTATTACAGGAAGCACCATAGCAGCATTGCTGTTTATGACATTACCAGAGGAGCCACCATAGCAGTACTGCCTTGTGTGACATTACCACAGCTGGCACTATAGCAACAGTGCCGTGTGTGACACTTCCAGAGGAGGCACCATAGCAGCAGTGCTGTGTGGGACACCATCAAAGGAGCCACCATAACAGCTGTAACGTGTTGCACACTACCAAAGGAGCCACCATAGCAGCAGTGCCGTGTGTGACACTATCAGAGGAGCCACCATAGAAGTGCCGTGTTGCACACTACCAAAGGAGCCACCATAGTAGCAGTGCCGTGTAGGACACCATCAGAGGAGCCACCATAGCAGTGCCGTGTTGCACACTACCAAAGGAGCCACCATAGCAGCAGTGCCGTGTGGGACACTACCAAAGGAGCCGCCATAACAGCAGTGCCGTGTTGCACACTACCAAAGGAGCCACCATATCAGCAGTGCCATGTCGGACAGTATCACAAGAGCCACCATAGCAGCAGTGCCTTATGGGACACTACCAGAGGAGCCACCACAACAACAGTGCCGTGTGGGACACTACCAAAGGAGCCACCATAACAGCAATGTCGTGTTGCACAAGGAGCCATCATAGCAGCAGTGCCGTGTGGGACACTATCAGAGGAGCCACCATAGCAGTGCCGTGTGGGACACTACCAGGGGAGGCACCATAGCAGCAGTGCCGTATGGGACACCACTGGAGGAGCCTTCATAGCAGCGGTGCCATGTGGGACATTACCAGAGGAGCCACCATAGCAGTAGTGCCATGAGGGTCTCCCAGAGAAGCCACTATAGAAGCAGTGCTGTGTGGAAACAACCAGGAGCTACCATAAGAGCAGTTCCATGTGGAACACTATCACAAGCGCCACCATAGCAGCAGTGCCCTATGGGACACTACCAAAGGAGGCACCATAGCAGCAGTGCCTTATGGGACACTACCAGAATAGGCACCATAGCAGCAGTGCCCAGTAGGACACTTCCAGAGGAGCCACATAACAGTAGTGTCGTGTGGGACACTACCAGTAGAGCCACCACAACAGCAGTGCCGCGTAGGACACTACCAGGGGAGCCACCATAGCAATAGTGCCATGTAGGACACAACCAGCGGAGGCACTATAGCAGCATTGCTGTATAGGACACAACCAGAGGACCCACCATAGCAGAACTGCCTTGTGGACACTACCATAGCAGCCACCATAGCAGCAGTGCCGTGTGGGACACTACCAGATGAGCAACCATAGCAGCAGTCCCGCATGGGACATTACCAGAAGAGCCACCATAGCAGTCGTGCCGTGTGGAACACTACCGAAGGAACCACCATAGCAACAGTGCCGTGTGAAACACTACCAGAGCAGCTAACATAGCAGCAGTGCCATTGGGGACACTACCAGAGGAGCCACCATAGCTGCAGTGTCGTGTAGGACACTACCAGGGGAGCCACCATAGCAGCAGTTACGTGTGGCACACTACCAGAGGAACCACCATAACAGTAGTGCCGTGTGGAACACTACCAGATGAGCCACCATAGCAGCAGTGCCGTGTGGGACATTACCAGAGGAGCCGCCATATCAGCAGTGCCGTGTGGGACACTACCAGAGGAGCCTCCATAGCAGCAGTGTCGTGTTGGACACTCTTAGAAGGGGCACCACATCAGCAGTGCCGTGCGGAACACTACCAGAGGGGCCACCATAGCAGCATTGCCATGTGGAACACTATAAGAGGAGCCATCATGGCAGTAGTGCCGTGTGGAACGCTACCAGAGGAGTCACCATAACAGCAGTGCCGTGCGGGACACTACTAGAGGGGCCACCATAGGAGCAGTGCAATGTGGAACACTATAAGAGGAGCCACCATAGGAGTAGTGCCGTGTGGGACACTACCAGAGGAGCCACCATGACAGCAGTGCCGTTTGGAACACCACCAGAGGGGCCACCATAGCATCAGTGCCATGTGGAACACTGTAAGAGGAGCGACCATAGGAGCAGTGCCATGTGGGACACTATCAAAGGAGTCACCATGGCAGCAGTGCCGTGTGGAACACTACCAGAGGAGTCACCATAACAGCAGTGTCGTGCGGGACACTGCCAGAGGGGCCACCATAGCAGCAATGCCATGTGGAACACCAGTAGAGAGGCCATCATAGCAGCGGTGTCGTATGGGACACTACCTAAGGAGCCACCATAGCAGCAGTGCTGTGTGAATAGTCCCAGGAGGTACCATAAGAGCAGTTCCGTGTGGGCCACTATCAGAAGAGCCACCATTGCAGCAGTGCCCTTTTGGACACTACCAGAGGAGCTACTTTAACAACAGTGCCGTGTGGGACACTGCCAAAGGAGCCACCATAGCAGCACTGCTGTGTGGGACTCTACCAGAGGAACCACCATAGCAGTAGTGCCGTGTGGGACACTACCAGGTGAGCCACCATAGCATCAATCCCGTGTGGGACATTACAAGAGGAGTCACCATAACAACAGTGCCGTGTGGGACACTACCAAAGGAGCCACCATAGCAGCAGTGCCGTGTGGCACTACCAGAGGGGCCACCATAACAGCAGTGCCGTGTGGGATACTACCAGAGGGGCCACCATAGCAGCAGTGCCATATGGAACTATAAGAGGAGCCACCATATGAGCAGTGCCATGTGTGACACTTTCAAAGCCACCATAGCAGCAGTGCCATGTGGAACACCAGTAGAGGAGCCATCATAGCAGCGGTGCCATGTGGGACACTACCTAAGGGGCCACCATAGTAGCAGTGCCATGAGGGTCAACCAAAGCAGCAGTGCTGTGTGAACACTATCAGGAGCTACCATAACAGCAGTTCTGTGTGGGACACTATCACAAGAGCCACCATAACAGCATTGCCTTATGGGACACGACCAGAGGAGGCACCATAGCAGCAGTGCCCTGTGGGACACTCCAAGAGGAGCCACCATAACAATAGTGTCGTTTAGGGTACTACCAGAAGAGGCACCATAACAGCAGTGCCATGTGGGACACTACAAGAGGAGCCACCATAGGAACAGTGCCATGTAGGACACTATCAGAGGAAGCACTATAGCAGCACTGCTGTATAGGACACTACCAGAGGAGCCACCATAGCAGTACTGCCTTATGGGACACTACCACAGCTGCCAACCATAGCAACAGTGCTGTGTGTGACACTACCAGAGGAGGCACTATAGCAGCAGTGCTGTGTGAAACTCTTTCAGCAGAGCCACCATAGCAGCAGTACCATGTGGAATACTACCAAAGGGGAACCATTCACAGCAGCTTTGCCATCATACAGCTCAGCTAACGAAAATATTGAATTGGTTGATGGGGAGTACCTGGAAGAAGTGGAGTGCTTTAGGTAACTGGGAATGGATAGTAGATGAAACTGGGGGCTGCATTGAGTCATTAGGCTGGAGAGAGGGCAAAGGTCCTGGATGTATTGAGGAGTGTGGTCAGGGAAAAGATGGGTTTGTTTAAAGTTACTGTAGTCCCTACATTGCTGTATGGATTCAGTACCAAAGAGGAGAGTCAGTTGGACATGTTGGAAAATACCTGAGGACAGTATGTAATGTGGGGTGGCTTAATCATGTAAAGAATGGCTGTGTAAGAAGGAGGTTTTTAGTACTAAGCACAGGAGGATTGAGAGAGGTGACCAGAGTGTGCTGGAATGGTTCAGGTATATGAGTCAAGAAGGACTGACTAAGAGGATATATTTGTCAGAGATGGGTGAAGAAATGGTGTAGTGTAGCCAACTTGATTTTTCTAAACTTCTACACCTGATCTTGCACTGTTTGAAATGCAGTACATTATCTAGGCATCACTTCTTTGTTCCATATTCTGTGTAACTTTCCTGCCTTCTGTTACCTACTTTGGAAGTGAAGATAAGACATTGTGGTAGGTAAACAGAATTTGATTTAATCTACTTTTAATTTCAGGTTTTCAGCTGTCCTAGCAGCAGTGCCATGTGGGACATTACCCAGATATCACTTCATTATTCCATCATCTATGTAACAGCCCTGCCTTTATCTGTTCCTCACTTTAAATGAGATAAATCATGATGGGTAAATAAGAATAGATGTATTTTCTGTTTCAGATTCATTGATATCTAAATGCCTTGCTGTATACTTATCACGTAAATTAAAAACTCAGGGTCTCATATGGTTATTACTTATTAGCTTTCTTGTCAGTGAAAAATGTTATTATAAAAACTGTATTAGTAAATATGTTTGACACATATTTATATATTGTATGCTATTTTAAGAACTGTTAACATAAGGCTTATTAATTACCATATAGATATTTGCCAGTGACTATTAATAAATGTAAAACAATTTTTGGCTTAAAGCGGAGTAGAAAGTGTTTCTAAACACACTCATATATATATATATATATATATTTAATGCAGGAATCAACCTACATCTGTTACCAAGACAAAATTAGTCACATATTTCTTCGTGGTAGGTAAATAAATATCTAATTATATGTACTTTCTTATTTCAGGTTTATTAATATATATAAATACCTTATTACACAGTAATGTATATGAAAACAAGGTGAAGGTTAGTAAAAAATTTTATAAATACTGTACAAGTGATTATGTTAGATGCATTTCTTTACACTACATATTGTATCCAGAAATGTTATCATATCTAAAATTATCATATATTTATATCCCAATAACTGACTAGTATTTTATAAAGATAACAAATGAGTAAAAAAAAAATTTGTGAAAGCAACATAGTCTCTATTTTTATATACACACAGTTACCAGAAATCTGCATGTTTGAGGTTACACCACATGTGAAAAGTCACCTATGGTGAGTGTTTCATTGTGAAGGAGTCTCCATTTCCCTGCTGCTGTAAGTACTACAGACTTTGCCACATTTCATTTTACACAAGGCACTTTCATCACCTTTTTACTTTTCTCCAAACCAGTGACCATGATTTTCTCGTCTTCCCAGACCCAAATACCCTGCATCTACCACCCAGTCATTATACACATTCAACACTCCATCCTGTATCTCCACTTCACATATGTCTGTTACTATTCCCCTTTTTGCCCTGATGTTCCCATCTGTTCTGTTTTCATATTTTTTTCTCAATGGTGACCTACTTCCAAAACAGTTTCTTATTTTCCCTGAAATTTGCAGATACTCACTCACCCCAATTCTCATTTGCCCTTTAATTTAGCCCCTGCATCTTCCTCTTGACCTCCTGCCACTTGCTCTTGTTCATCTTTCAATCACTCTCATTCCTACCCAGTAAGTAATACCCATACACCACTCTTTTTTTCATTAAGAAACAACTTAGCTTTATCATCCCACCACTCACTACCTTTTCTCACATGCCCACTTCCTGAATGCTACATATGTCATATATCAGCACTGCTTCCCTTAGTACCTTCCCCTCCTCAGCCACTTTCCTAACTTTACTTACTCTCACCTTTTGCCATTATACACTCAATCTCTTTGGTATGTCTGTAAATAAGTGTCTTCCCAAACTCACTTACTTTCACCACCTTCTTGCCCAAATCACATCCTCTTTTCCAAAAGCCTTTACAGATCTTCACCAGGTAAGGATCAGACATCCCACCAGCTGCCCCTCTCAGCACATTCACATCAAAGAATTGCTCTTTTGCACGCCGGTCAGTTAATATGTAATCCAGTAGCGCCTGCTTATCATCTTTCCTACACCATGTCAGACTTATGTATGGTCCTTTTTAAATTGGGTATTCCAAATCACCAGTCCCTTTTCTGCATAAAACTCCCTAAGTTGTTCACCACTTCCATTCACATCATAGAATACCCCATGCCCTTCAGTCATACTCTCAACTTTCCAATTATCCACTTTTGCATTCAAATCACCCATCACTAATACACAGTCTTTCTCCTCAAAACTGCTCACAAACACATTCAGCTCCTCCTAAAAGATGCTTCTCTCTTTGTCAGTCCTCTCATGGCCAGGTGCATAAGCATATAATCACCCTACTCTCATAATACACTTTCACTTCCAACCACTCTTTAACACATTCCCACATCTGCTTCATCATTAATGCTAATCCATCCTTAATTCTCAACCTCACACTAACCCCTGACTTTACCCCTATGACATTCCCAAACCACTGCTCCCCATTACCCTTAAGCTTTGTCTCACTTGGAACTAAATCATCAAAGTTCGTTTCTTCAAACATAATATATAAATATACATATGGAGCAGGGGCCTGGAAATCCTCCCTTCCTGTTTTACTTTTCCAAAAAAAAAAAAAAAAAAAAAAAAAAAAAAAAAAAAAAAAAGAAATCGGAA
>JAYMFT010054180.1:0-15141 GCA_038088735.1 Panulirus argus | reverse complement strand
TTATGTTTGAGATTGACAAACCATGAACTTCCTCTTTGGTAATACCTAGCTTATGACAGATAGTCTTAATGTTATTGAAATAAGGAGATCCAGAATTCTGTAAAGCGTTACGTAATTTCGTATTCTTTAGGGTTTTACGGAACCTAGAAGTTCTCTTACCATCCTCTGTCTACTCTCTCCCGACTTGTAATTAAACATTCAATTTCTTTCTCTTTCCTCCCCCATCAGTCCAACAGTATCTGTATATATGGTCGTTAGCGTGGGGTTTATTTAGCCGTTTTCTTTGGTTCCATTGAACAGTGGTGGAGGTTAAACTCTCTTATTCGTCTCTCGTCCTAGAGTATTGTATACCCTCTGTGGTTTTATTCTGAGTTTTTCCATCCCCCTCCCCTCAATCCATCCTCTGCCTTTCCTTTTCATTCTTGCATCACTGTCAGGAACGTGTTCCTAATCTCAACCTTCACCGTGTCACGGACTTTGGTCCTCCATCTGCTATGAAATCATGTATTTGAAAATTTTACAGGGAACTAATACAATGATGACATTTGGTTTCACTCACTTGTCATCACCCTGACCCAGCCTAATGATGTTTCGCGTAAATTACGTAGAAATTGATGTTCGGATATCAATACGTTTATTAATCCTTTTATCATTGTTGCTTACATGTATGATTTCGTTTGAAATATATCGTCCAGAGTGTGTGATGTCACATTTTCAAAGATTTGCGTCACATTAGTTCTTTGTGAAGCTTAAATTCTTTGGCATAAATTTTTTTTGGCAGGGATTAAAAACAACATGACGTAATTTTATTTTATTTTGAAAGATTTTCTGTATAAAAATAAACACATACATACAGTAAATACATAAACACCATTAGGGCTGGCCAGTTATACAGATAAAAAAAAAAAATGCACTGTAAAGCTATATTAATTTTTTTGCCATAAATTTGGATGCATACTGCAGAAACAGTGGAGATAAAAATTCGAAATACATGCGATGAACATACAGGTAACTTGATTACTAACAATTTTGTTTGCTCCTAAATATCAATCCTGGCTTTATGTGTACATATCACAAACAGTATTCCCTAAATAGTTTTGCACTTACTAAAGAATAACATTAACATCACAGTTTTCATCATGAGTTTAAGGAAACATATTGACACAAGTGAATATGTGTTTTAAAAGGCTGAGAGGTAATGTACATAACCAACGCATATATATATACTGAAGTTGCTATCACAACATCTTTTCTGTCAGTTCCTCTACAGTACAATAAACAATAAAACTGGCATTAAAATTCATGATAAAACCTAACAAATAAATTTACTTGGAATAGCCGCACAGGGACCTGAAGATAATAAAGTGAAAATCAACAATCTTTCCCAAAGTATTGTGTAATCAAGAAATGTTACAGCACCATACACATACCTACATCAAAATATATATCAAAACGAAGCTTAAACATGACAGTGGGTTCATTAATGGTGTCATTCCCTAAGTGATGGCACACTGCTCAACTGGCACAATCATATAAGCACCTCTTGTTGCATATATATCTTCTCTTTAACCATACACATTTCTGATTAGAAGCCTAACCACATTTGAGTGAAGGATGCATCATGGATAGCATTACAGTGAAATCTCAAATAAATGATTGACTTAATAACTCAAGCTTATAACAACATACAACTGTACATTTACTTTGATAATTAGACAAATATGGAATATAACTAAAGTTGCTTTTATTATCAGTGTATACAAAACATGTCTTAAGATTAATTAATCTTAGTTTCAGAATCACATGAATAGGGAGCTTCAGCAAATAATTTTTAGTTTTGATCATTGATGAAAAAATAAAAAATGCCAGGTACAAGTAGCCTGTGTAAATAAAGATGAACTGTTTATATATTTGAAACAATAATCATCCTTGAGGTTAAGAGATCTCTCTTGATACAAGAGGGTGGTTTACAATGAGGATAAGATAGAAAATAACAAGGCTTGTACCTGATTAAAGTAGTTTTCACCACAAATGAAGAAATTGTGGTAATGTTTCGTTAGTTCTGCCATAGGAAAATCATTTACCTTATTCATGATTTTGTATATCAGTAGATTATACAGCTAATCAGCTCATTTCTTCCAGTTTTTGATACATCAAAATTCCTTGAAAATTATGACTGATAACTTTTCCCTTTGTTCAAGAAGATATTAACCTCATCTTGACTCATAGGGTTTACACACTAATGGAGTTTGGCACAATCTCAGGGTCCAACCAATCAAATTTCCACTGACGATCAATATTCCTCCTCTTCATATCCAAACTTAGTCGTTTCAGGTCCTTTTGGAATCTAAAATTATGAAATACTTAGTTACAAGATTGCATTCATATTTCTTGGATGGAATAATATACAGTAGGAGAATAGCGTATTTTCCATTCATCTATCTTCACTAACTCTGTGGTTTTTCTCTCTTCTTTTAATATTTTCACTGTTTCCTGCATTAGTATGGTAGTGTCAGGAACAGACAAAGAAAAGGCTCACTGATTCACATCTGTTCTCTAGCCGTTATGTGTAATGCATCAAAACCAGAGTCCCCTATCCACAACCAGGCCCCAAAAACCTCTCCATGATTCACCTGGCTGCTTTATGTGCCCTTGCTCAGTCCACTGACAGCACATCACTCATATACATCACATCATTCCATCTCCTTGTCCCTTCCACTTCTGATACATATATATCCTCTGTCAACCCTCCTCACTCATTCTCTTTATATGTCCAAACCATTTCAGCACCACATTCTTCTTATTACCACACGAGTCTCTTACCCTATCATATGATGCTTACTCTATCTCACTCTTCATACTGCATACTGTCCACAAACACTTCATTTCCAACACATGCACCCTCATCTACACATTTTCATCTATAGCCCATGCCTTGCATACATATACTCTGTACTTATATTTACATGTTAGGGTACAGTAATCATATTACATTGAAAAAAATGATAAAAATGTACTCAGTATCACTTAGCTAAAAGCTAAGAATAAAATAAAAAATATATGAATGAAAATAAGCAGTAAGTAACAAAATATGAAATATGCATTATAAAAGCATTATGATGATGAAAAACTTTTTAGACTTACTCTTCAGCTGCTTGAACTCCCACTGGGTCATATAAGTACTGCATTTCAAAGTCACCCAAACTGTTGGTGCCTTTATTGGAGAGTAACTTGGTGATGACCATAATGTCTAGGGTCATCCTCTTGTCTGGCAATATAGTCATGATATCTCTCTCTGTGTACAATTTCTGAAAAACATTGAAGATCTGAAGTTAGACTGGCTGTGTGTTAGTCTGGTCATCTGTATTACATGGTAGTTAATCGAGAGCTTCATCCATTCATTGTAAGATCATTTAGTATTGGCAGATTTCCTTAGCAAGACACCTTTTGCACTCACCTACTCATTCAGTTTTGTTTTTCAAACAACTTTTATTCTTTATGTGTTTAAGCTTCTAATCATCTCATTCTGCTATATTCCTTGTTACTCCCAACATTCTTTCTCTCTATATGACCCAACTACCTCAATACTCCATTTTTCATCATCCACTCTATTTATAGTTCCAAATCTTCTCCAGATCTCCCCATTCCATAATCTCTTCACTTTCATGCTCTATCTCACTTTTCTGAAAGTACATTCTGGCTGCTTTCAAACTATCATCCCTTCTACAGTAAAACCCCCTTTAACTAATATACATGTAGGTGGATTAGTTTAAAAATTTCCGCACATGATAGCCCACTAACTTTTTCCTCTCATTATTCATCTTAAAGCTATGGCAATTTGTATGAGTTTTATCTACCATCCTTGCTGAAACTACTTTGCTTATCAAGCACTGTATTTTGACCACTAAAAACTCTCAATCTTCTGCTTATCTAACTGTGTTTTCCTCTTCAATAACATTTTCTGAAACACAGCTATCTTTCTTTTATCTGTATTCACACTCAGTTTCTTTCAGCATTATATCATATGATTTACTATTGCTATCCTTTTTCCTTAGCTACTATCATGTGTATCATAAAGTTGATGTAATATCTCCAGGTCTCTTCCTTTTAAGCACAAGTTTCTCACATCAGTAGATTCATTCCAAGCCATGATCTCTTTCATATCATTAGTATAGAATTTAAACAGTTACGGTGTTAAGATATCATTGTGTCACAAGAGTTTTACCAGACCTTTCCGATTTCTTTGCTATTACTTAGCTTATTCTGGATCTGGAGACTAAGGAGGAAGAGTTAAAACCAAATCATCCAGAGTTGAATTAGGAGGAAATAAGTTACCAAAAAAAAAGATTGGCCTTTTCAGCTGAGGAGTTAGATGAGAAGAACGTTGAATTACAGAAGTTGTTGGAGATACTTTTGGCTAAGGAACAGAAAGATATCAGAAGTCAAATGAACACACTTTATTAAATGCTTGACTTGAAAAAGAATAGCATTGCCATAGTACCATGCATAAATGAAGTTGATGTGGGTTTCGTGGAAAGAGTTTCCTGACCTGATATGTTCCTTCCCTAATGTGACAGGCATTATAGAAGAAGCTATTGAACTGTGACTGGGGGCAGAAAGATAGAGCTGAAGGAATGTAGGACCCCATCCTCACCAAGTCAATAGTCAACACAGTCAGAGGCTTCTGGCCAGCAAAGCAATACCCGTCACAGGGAAAGTTAGTGAGGCTCCACAAAAATGGCTATTAAGCTGTCAAAAAGTGCTAGGTGTTAGGGTTTGCATCTGAGGGGAGACAGAGGGTGGGTGTGTCCAATTAAAAATAATGTAAATAAGATTGTGGTTGCATGACTCTTAAGGGGGCAGAAATATTGTACAATAAGTTTAAGAGTACAAATGTTACATAACAAAGCCAGGTGTGTTGGAAGTGTGGTTGTGACAATCAAGATTTCATACTGGGTATTTCATTACTTGTTTCAGGTTGTGGGGAAGGGGGGATAGCTTCACAATGATCATCCTGAGCGAAACCTAAACAATCCTTGTGGTGTATATTCAAAAACCCTGCATAGAGGATACATGTGTGTATGAGGGTTTATTAACTGATGGTGTATTTCAATGAAGATGCACACATTCTGTTTTGAGTAAGCCGGTTTTCTAATTGCATGATGTAGTGTTGCATGATTGTGACTGTTTTAGCAGTGTTTTGGTGTTATAATGTGATGATGATGCTACATGCATGTGAAAGGAAAATCACTAATGTTTGCATGAGGTGATGAAAGACCATGTAAGAAGAGATATAAGAGGGCTGGTTAAAGAATTTGCTCCTTGGGGCCCCCCTAAATAGCTTGAAAATCTGAGAGGTAAAGCATCTATTGAACTACTCTGGTTTGGCAGTCAATTATGAAATTGGCCATCCAATTTTTTTCCATTATTGTAGGTGTTGGTGTCATGTACCTTTTGGAGGTTATGCTGGGGGGACTGTCGAAAGTTTGTTGATGTGTACTGCCATCAGTACTGAGCAGGAGGGGGGTTAGGGTTGGTTGATACAATACAGGATGTGTTGTGTGGGGTTGCTTCATAGTGTGGTAGTAAAGTGAATGAGTCTAACCCCATGCTGTATGGGTGAGGTTGGAACATTTTGGATGACTCTGTTGTGGATCTGTTTTTTGAAGAGTATGGATACTGGCGATAGTAATGATATGGAGGGATGAGGAGAAGGGGAATTAGGTAGCTTAGTGGGTTTCAGGATGGATACTACAATGGCAAGATTCCAGATTGGGATTTTGCTGTATAGCCTGGAGTAGTTTCAGATACCTGTGAATACTTAGACTGCAATTGGACCAAAATAAATTGAGGAAAACTGATATGTTGTCTGAGCCAGTTGAAGGAGAGTTCTCTATTGTTTTAATTTTATTTGAATGTCAATGGGAGTGAGGGGTGAGTGGACAGATATTTAAGGGTGGGTGCTGTGCAGCTTTTTCATGACTGTTATGTATTTGGGTGTGGTTGAATTTTGGTTAATCTATGGCTAAAGTGTCATGAGTATGTTTGCGTGCTTTTGGGGAAAGACATGCTGTTGGTTTAGGATTGAAGTGTTTCATGTGTGGGGGCTGGGGGAGTTGTGAATTTTCTTTACTGTTCACCATAAACTGGTGCTGTTGGTTTTGTGGTTCATCACATTAAAGTAGTGCCAATTTGCTGTTTAGTCTTTTTGTAAGAAGCAATACAGTTTATAAATAACAAATTTCAACAAAAAACTGACATATTTACCTTTTCTTTTGGTATGTTTGAAAGTAAAATTCCAGGATAATTTGGAACAAATCCATATTGCTCATACTGCTGGAAGTTAGCTGCTGCATGTCCCAGAGAGCAAGTGGCAATAATTGCTGTCACCACATCAATAACTTGACTGACATCAGTAAAACCTGAAAACAGATATAAATATCCTATCTCAAATGGCACATCTTGTATAATGCAGTAACAAGTACATTTTCATTTATCTATTATCGTACCAAGTATCAGGCTAAAATTGATATAAATGCTTCATCATTCTTAATATCTTGTTTACAGCAGTGCCATTTCTCTTACAGCATTAATGCATCAAAGATCTTGAGGAACATAGACTTACCATTCTCTGAATTTCCTGGAATATTCTGTAGTCCAACTCCACTCTGATTTCTTGGTTTAACTAGTTCTTCACGCCACCACCGGATTTCCCAGTCACCAGAGAGTTTTTCTGGAGAATCTGTTGATTGAAGTTTATTAAAAGAATTTGTAGTCAAAGTAGGAATGAAAAATAAAATATGTTCAAACATATTTTCTGTAATACTCCTGTGATGTGGTTTATATAATGAAAATATGGGTATTTCCCCATATATTTCACTATTCTAGGATAAAAAAAAATGTATTCTTCATTAATTAAGTAATTTTGTCCTATCTTTTTAAATTTTATTGCTTTAACCCTTAGGAAACACTGTTTGACTACATTCAAATGAGTTTCCAGTAACGTTAAATATTGATCAGCACTTTTATACAGCAGTGAAAAAATATTTCCACTAATGCAGTTTTCTATTTGAAATAAACGCCACACTGAACATAATGACGTCTATGCACATGGCAGGGAGACTGATGGTGGTGCTAATCACCCTTGCCATCCACATTACCTGTCGTACTGATGCGCACTTAGATTGTACTTGTTTTCATTTTTTTACTGTAAACATTCAAATTTTCTTTTATTCTATTTTTATGTTGCACCGTACAGTACTAGTAAATTGATAATGCACAATATGATACTAATTTTTTGTCATAGCCACCTCATTAAGCGAAGTTCCCTTGAGGAATGTAGCCTTACTGTTGGAACATATTTCGTACATATAATATTTTGTATGTCTTGTGATAGAATTACATGCTGATTGACCTTACATCAAACCAATTACACCAACAGGGTTAGAAAAAAAGTAAATAGTTGAAAAGAATATTGTGGATATATATGGGAGTATATGAAGACTTGTGGTACTGAAAATGTATGGGTTATGTTTCTGAATATCTTTTGGTCTCCTTGGAATTAAGTGGTCCAGTTGTTATATTATTCATTGGGGAACATATTGATGAATATTCTTGATTTTTTGATAAAGACTATATTTTTCATCTCAAAAACCTTGTTTTAATCAATTTCAGGCCCATATATAGAAATTTTAGCATCTTTTCCCTTTGAAAAAGTAATAAAAAAAGTCATACAAACAATTTCATATAAAAATAAGTGACCCTTGAGGTTCACATATAAGAGAATATATACTCTGATGCAGCATGTATATTCAGGATAATGTTCCTATATTGAAAAACAATAAAGCTACAGA
Organism: Panulirus argus; assembly: GCA_038088735.1. Lineage (NCBI taxonomy): Eukaryota > Metazoa > Arthropoda > Malacostraca > Decapoda > Palinuridae > Panulirus > Panulirus argus. The sequence continues at coordinate 7,288 of JAYMFT010054180.1, read as the reverse complement.
AAGATATATGTATTGAAAGTTGCCATATTCCTAACAAACCTAGTATTGGTATCAAGTGTGCAATGCTAAGAAAATCTGTCCTTTTTTTTTTTTCCCTTCTCATATTTGTTAATGAACATCTTATCAAATCACATAAAAAGAATATACATAAATGAAGGAAGGAAAAATTACTTGCTGACCTCATGGAACTACAGCTGGATTATTCCAACCATACAATTTTGATAAAGTGAAAGAGCAAAAATTTAAATATTATGAAAGTATGGTTATGTAATAAAAACTTTTCAGTAATGCAAGACTATGTAAGACAAAGATAAATAGATAAAGATAATTATTTTCAACAAGTCTGCAATCCCGTAATGTTATACAACTGGATTCATATCAACATTACAAGCTGCCTTGAAATAAACAGAAAACAGCAACATGTGTGACAGTTGAGTCATGTTCCCTGAATCTTTTGATAAGCACTACTGAGCATGAAATAAGTTCATAAATGGGAAAACATTTCAGGTGACTCTATAAATGGAGGCCTCAGAATAAACATAAGAAAAGCTAATACATACATATATTTATTTATTTCATTTATTATACTTGATCGCTGCTTCCCGCGTCAACGAGGTAGCGCCAGGAAACAGATGAAGAAAGACCCATCCCCTCACATACACACATATATACATACATGCACATATATGCACAGTATATACATTTACATACCAACGTATACATGTATACATACATATACATACACATGCACATACACATGTACATATTCACACTTGCTTGTCCCCATCCATTCCTGATGCCACCCTGTCCCACATGAAATAGCATCGCCAACCCCTGTGCTGGCAAGGTAGCGCCAGGAGACATACGGAAAGGCCACATTCGCATATAAAAAAAAGTGTAACGTTACTTTAATCATGTTTAGAAAATTTTCTTCTACAGCATATTTGTCTATTCTGTAATGCACTAACACTGCAAGAGTTTGTTACACTTTCAGCAAAAAAGAGCACAATAAATAAGGTATGCATTCATGACTAAATAAGAAAGTAACTGACATACCATAATGATGAGAGACAACAGTGGTAACATATTTCTTGATGGCATTATACAAAGGAACACCATCATCTCTGTAAGGGTAATATGGGAGAATATTCTCATCCAAGACCCCTCGAGCCTCCAACTCCTTCTCAATTTGTCCTTCTCGGTCAAATCTCCAGCATTCAAAACCTCGCCTCATAAGCTCAAAGATTCCCTTTACACCTTGAGTCATGCAGTTATCAACCCATCCACCAATGGATACCAGCTTTTCCAGTCCTCTCCTAAAAGAAGTAAAAAGATGATAAGATATTGTTGTTATTAATTTTTGTACAACTGTGTAACAAATTATGATACACACATAAGGAAATTTACAATTGACATCCATTTTCAATCTAAACCTCATTTCTATGAATAAAAAGTTATCAAGTAGTAAATCAACTAATCCTGGTCACCTATAGCAACAACAATATCAGAAATAAAATGGATTTTCTTTGGATAAGATTTCTTTTCTCTGGTTATTCATTATGTCAATAGAGAATAACTAAGTGGTCTGTTTCCCATCCTTAGATTCCAAGCTATCCATGAGAGGATGCTACTATTCCAGATCTCTTTACTCTTCCTGCACTCTTCTTTTTCTGACTAAATTTTCTTGGATGCCTACTTCTAATTTCTCCCTAATGTATACATATGGAGGTAATTCATGTTGTTTTCACTTTTTTTCTCATTCAAGCATAAGTGGCTATCATGCAAACATAAGAACTCATTTTACATACATAATTCTTTAGCAACAGTTTCAGTACTGTAGTTTGAAATAATCAGCAACCTTATTATTGGTGTTACCAGACTACACCTGCTTGAAGTTACACTTCAAGTGAAACGTCACTTTTGGGGAGGTTGTATCATTGTTAGTAAGTCTCATAAAAGAGCTTCTCAATCCAAAGGTGTCTATATTTCCCTGCTATTAGAAACAGCACAGCCTTGGCCTGCTGGGGCCTTGGGTTACACCAGGATCCTTTCATCAAAACTGGTTCCAAAGTAACTATAAATAAATAAATATAAACTAAACTGTTAAAGGAAGATTCTGCATAGGCCACTCTTCCTTGAGTGTATAAAATGCATTTGTGATGTACAAAGAAATACAAAAATTAATAGAATTTGTTATTGGGAGGGCAGAAGCTAAAAATGAAATAACAAATTAGGCTATGTGTTGTTTGTTTGTTCCCAACACTTCCTCATTAAAATTGGAAAGGCAGCTGGGTATAGAAAATAATACAGAAACTTTCTACTGCAGAGATACAGATAATTAATCAAGACTAACACTTTAGAGAATCCTCAGTATATAATTGTCACAAGACCAAAGCAGAGTTCTTTTTATTTCAGGAAATTGAATGAAAATCATGTTTAACTACCAAAGAAAATGATGTGAGGTTGTTATGTTGTGAATGGACAATTCAAAACCATGAATTTCTGCCTGTTGAAAATGGGATAATATGGTAGTAGAGTTAATGGTACAGGCACTGTAATCATACACTGACAGTTTAGGCAGCTTGTGCACATTCTTATCTTCCATAAGAAAATGATTAAATCATTAGGTTAAGTACAATACAAGAGCCCATTAACCAACTGGCAATTAGATAATATACAATATTGGTTCTACAATTATAATGCTCTGATGTATAAATGATATCATTTATACATGGAAATCCATATATTTAGCTGTTCTGGGTTAGACTGTGAAAGTTCATATGTGAAATTCATTCAAAATTGCTACTGTCAAGCGGCAGAAAAACATACAAAATAAGGAAAATGATAAACTATCACACCAGGACAGATGCCCATTCATGCAGATATCAGAGTGCTTATATTTAACTTCTGTTTCAGTTACTTGCCAAGAAAGAGACCTCCACATATCTTTTCAAATTCTTTTATGAAGTGAGGGCATATGCTTCAAGATATCATAACTGCATCTAAAGCAAATTTCTAACTGGGAGGTACTTATGTCATCTGAACGAGTTTGCTCAACTATATACTAATGAAATATGCATGTATGAATTAGTTGCAGATACAAGATATATCAACTTACGTATTGATAGCAAGCAGGAAAAGGAAGTGAGGAGCCATTAGTTTAAATAATGGATGTGATGGAGATAGGTTTCGATGTGTGCAAATGACCACACCCTCCATCAGCAGATGTGTGTAGCCCAAGTGTGTCAGAGCTTGGTGATGTTGTGCTTCTGCATTATTGTAGAACATTTTTGCAACCAACCACGTGTTTGGTGCATCTTTTGGTGTGTATACCTAAGAAATAATAAATAATTGTAGCTTATATATAAAACATATCTTAACAAATAATATTTAAATGCTCCACATGGTCTTTGACCCTTGAACAAGGAACCCATTTCATCACCATTTTTGGAGAACTGGGGATAATTAAAAATAATTTTACCTCAATTGTCTCCATTCTGCAAATGTTTGAGTCTAATGTTTTCTAGAGAGTGAATTTCTTGAACACAGGATATTGCATGAAATGATTACAACAAATAGCAGTTGTCAGCATTATTAGTATCTATATTAACATATAAGAGATACAAAATTTTGAAATTATGGCTTGGATGGCTTAATACTCATAGCCCTTAGAAATCTTTTCATCTCATGCCCTTAGCACAAGATTATCAAAATCTTCCTCTTTTACAATAATTCCTGTTCTAAAGCTTGAACAATAAAAGAATATCAACCTATCTATCTATATCTCTGATGCCTGTTTCCTCTGTAAACTCCCATCAAGGGGATGGCCACTGCAAAAGAGTCCCCACTTATCCCTGTCCTTGCATGCCTCCCTCTCATACATCATTCCATGCCTTCTTCCACCATTTTACTCCCTCCAGTACTCTTTCTACCTATTTCCCCATGTCACTGGTGGTCTTCCATACACTCTCCATGTAAACTCTCCATCCTGCATTCTTTCCACATACCCAAACCACCTCAAAGTATTATGTTTCACCCGCTCTAGCACTCCACAATTTACTCCCTTTGCATTCCCTGCCATACCACATCTCTCTTACATTTCCTAATTTCTTTTTCCATTCTATCTAGTCATACCAATAGTGACAATGATATACTTACGGGGTTATCGTGTCCCCTTTTTTGTTTGAGTTGTATGGCGACGGGCAGCAACCTGTCTTCCTTGTTTAGATAGAAGAGTGCCAAGGGGGATGCTAGCTGTAAGAAATAAGTAAACTGTTTACAATCCTCTTAATACAGCTTCAATGTTTGGGAGACAGAGTAAGCAGACTTCCGATGATGCAAACAGATGAAGGAAAACTAAACTTCATATTGCTTTTACAATGATGTCATGTTTGAAAATAATCCTCTAAGCATAATGAACTTAATGGAAATATTCCACATAATCTAATATTATTGGATTACTTTTTTATTCCCATACCTCACGATCATCCTTGCACTGCAAACCATCCATTATTTTTAGGTCACAGATGAAAATCTTGTTTTTCTCAAGGGCCTCAGCTAAAGACATATCTAACAACCCTTTCACTGTGTCCTCTGTCACATCAAAACTGTAAATATGATGGAAATGTATTAGAAAAATAAATATGCTCCTTTTGAATAATACTTCAATTAATAACTGAATTACAAATGTTTCCTTGGAAACTTAATTAGAGGCTGTATAAGAGGAACTAAATATGGAGAGAATTTCAGGGAACCTTTAGAGTCTTATTTCTTGGTTGTTAGTTTTAAATGAATTTACTGCCACATTGGTAAAGCATATTTCTGAGGCATGTAGTTATTCACTGCCTTGCATTGACAAAATTCATATGAAACAACCTCTTTAAGTATGAATAAAATAAAAAGGGAATTTCAATTTTAAGGATTTTATCTTATATGGGTAGGTTTGGTCATGCTACGGAAAATAAAAACATATCAACAAAAAGAGCTCAGCCTACTATAACCAGAGCACATTAGAATATATTCTATAATGAAATGCATCTTGTTATTTTTATTATTATAAGTCAGCAAATCCTGGTGGGTCTCTTAATTCTTTTCCATAAACAATTATACCTAAAGGAAAAAGATTTCTTTAATTCTGACAAATTCTGTATGTATGGATTATATCATTCTACATCAGTGTAATGGTATTAGTGGGAAAACAAGTGCATTAAATGTTACTTCAGGAGACGATTTGCATGGAAATTATGAAAAAAAAAAATACAGGAGAGAGAGAGAGAGAGAGAGAGACTTAGAATGAAATTAGGAGTGTGAAAATAAGTGACAGTGAGTGAATGATAATGGGTATAAGTGAATCTCTGTGAGTGGATGGGAAGTGACAGAAATATAGAATATCATAAAAATGAATGTGTGTGAATGATGAGGAGTGTACATAAGCAAAGAAAACGGGAAAGGTGTTACTAAACTTCAACACTTACTTCTCAGGAATCTCCTTGCAAAGACTAATAACATTAGGATTGACACCCTGAAGTCTTTGAAGCCCAAACCACCAGTCCTCTTTCCATACTTCCATGCACTGAAATATGTAATGATTATAAATTTCAAGTAACCAAAATGGCTCTTTTTTTTTTTTGGTCAATGTGCAGCATTTCTGGAAACAAAAATGATCCAAATCCTCTTAGACTACAATGAAGTTGTTCATTAGTATCATAATAATATACTGTTCAGGTTCGTGAACTTTACGTAAATATAATTTTACCAAACATGAAGTTAATAAATCAACATAACAGCACTGAAGCTAACCTCAGGTTCTCCCAGACTTTGTTTGTACACCGTCTTTAAATCATCCAAGGTGTTCCACTTGTTCGTTGTCCACTCTATAAATTTAGTCCGTGCCAAAAGGTTCACTTTTTCTGTTGCAAATGTCCACTGCAAAACAAAGGCCTCATTAATTGCCAAAGTCGTGTTGGCTCATTTTAATGATCGAATCATTCCACGCAATTAGAGAGTACAAGTACATCATTTTGCATCTTTCATGACTGAGTTTAAGTGTACCAGTAAAAGAGAGAAGATAACTTCATGCAAGGGCTTGGTATTCAGTACAGTACTTACATAATACTCCTCCGAGAACTTTTCATCACTTGGCAAGTTTTCAATCTGAAAAAATGGAACAATGTTACTAATCTGTACAGCAGGTTTCAATGCAATACATTGCTATGAATGTAACTGTCATAAAAGATAATACATTGTTAGCAGGTGCTTTTGGACTCCACCCGCAATTAGTTACATTGATAAAAAAAAAAAATCTTCCTGGGCAATGGATGGAAAGGAGTACAGTCTCATTCACGTCCTTTTTACACCAAAGGAGTCCATCATTTCCCTGCTCTTGCCTCAAAGCTGCGAGAACCCTATATATTGGAATAACGTTACTGTTTCACATACCACCTGCTCCCGGTTGGTATATCAAGTTCCTTCTGAATTTTCATTAGATTATGAATAAGGTCCGTATTAGCTAATATACGTATTTCAGTCACAAGATGGAGATGATAATTCCCAAGCAGAAAAAAATGTCCACACTAATTTGCAATTTAAAGAATGTATAATCACACCGGAAAATATGAAAAAATTGTACCAGAAAATCACCAAAAGCTTCTAACAACTCAAGTGCCTCTTTATTGTAACGGCTGTCAGTGGTATACCTGAAACAACCACTAGCATTGCCCGGAAAAACTTTCCTTAGCACTTAGCATGTGCAATAATTGAATATACTGAACACTGTAAAACAACATTTATGAAATGAAACCCGCCCTCCCATGTCTCTATGTTCCCTCCTCAAATTCTGTCTCTCTCCGTTTACCATAAACTCCCATGTGTTACTAGAATTCTTAAAAAATGGAGTCAATCAGTAGTTTCGGTGAAACTTACAAAACTGATAATTTATGAGCAGTTATTCCCACTGCCTCCATGTAACATGTTTGGTTCTGGTTATATGCATGTCAAGTAACCCGAGTTCATGCGTTTATTAATGGTACAGTACACAAAATTTTGCTTAGTCATAAATATATAACTTTGTTAACGTATAATTACCCGTTGTTCCATTTAACCATAATTTGAAACTTTTTGTTTTCGTTGCACAAGAAGCTAATGAAAGTAATAGTTATTTAAATTTTATGAATACTGTGCGTGATGGTTAATGATCGCGAGTTCGCGATTTTAATTCTCTCTCTCTCTCTCTCTCTCTCTCTCTCTCTCTCTCTCTATATATATATATATATATATATATATATATATA
>JAYMFT010054169.1:0-15142 GCA_038088735.1 Panulirus argus | reverse complement strand
GGGGGGGGGGGGGGGGGGGGGGGGGGGGGGGGGGGGGGGGGGGGGGGGGGGGGGGGGGGGGGGGGGGGGGGGTCGTCACAAGACGGCCTGGAAGGCAAGGGTCGTCAACAACCTGAGCAGCACGAAGGTACGACCCCTTTCCTAAGCACGCCGGTACTGAAGCCCTGGTCTCTGACCGAGCCGAGGGCTAATAAGGCCATCGTATCGTTTGACTGACTTTAAGGTTAACTTTTTCCACCTTACTCCACACAGTTACAGAGGCAGGGGCCTGGAAAATTTTCACTCTTCATACGCAACATAAAAAGCATGTCGCCATCTCTTGACGTCAGGTATTCGACGCCGGACGTCGGGGGGTTCGATGCCGGACGACAGAGGGTTCAACACTAAAAGTCACGGAAGCGGGGTTGCTGGGGGGTTGAGTTTCCGATCACTGACGATACTTAAGGTTAGTATTCACGGCACTGAGCGGCTCAGTCGTGGATACTGTCTGGTCTTCGCAGAACAAGCATAAGCTCTTTATACATCATTCGGTTTTAAAACCAACGGGACAACTCGTGTGTATGGAATATCCAGATTTTTTCCCTGGATAAGCTCACGTTGTCTCTCTTCGCTAGCTGGTCACAGGCCCCCTCCCTTCCTTCCCTCGCTCCCTGGCTGGATACTCACCCTCCCTCACTCCCTCCAACATCAGCAAACTCCCTCCCTGCATTATCCACTGCGGCTGCCAGGGCTTCATACCATAATCCCTTGTATCGCAGAATCTCTACGCTTCCTATTAAACACACAATCCCCACGCCGGCAGCACAACACCCCTGCTCTCCCCCCCCCCTTCCCCTCAATCGCTTGGGTGTATGACGGTACGGACCTTGGGGTACGACGGTACGGACCCTCGGGTTTACGATGACGCGAACCTTTGCTCTGAACGTTATGATGAGTCAGGTCGAAGGCAAAGGGTCGAACGGTCGTCCTCTAGGATCATAACATCATAGTTAACAACCTTTTAAAAACAAGCGCAAACGTTCCCGTCTGTAAGCAGACACACGAATGAATGATTCATGGGCCACAAAAAACAGTGGTACGATTATACAAATTGATAACAGCCACGTTACGTTGTTACTCGTACGTGTAATGAGTAACACATCAGACCCCCCCCCCCTCCCCCGCTCAGTGCTGGTCTTCTGTCTCATCACAGTGGCCGTGGTGGCGCGTCCCAGACAGTCCAGACAGGCTTGAGAAAAAAATACTTTCTGGGAAGCACTGCACCACGAAAATCAAACACCAGTTCGGAGTTATCAATCTCCGTCACCAAGATAGACAGACAGATAGATATACAGAAGGCCCGCGTCACCGCTCCATTACGGAGAAGGTCGCACATGAAATCTTAAAGTCCGCCATGAACAGATAAAGCTAAACTTAGCAAGAATATACATAAGGCTAATCTTAGCGAGAATATATCGAAGCTAAACTTAGCACGAATGTATAAACGCTAAACTTAGCGGGTATCTTCCCGCAGGGAGGCCCCGCCCGCCATCTCTCGTAATGGCTGGTAATTTCCAGGGACATAATATTTCCAGGACGTGGATGGTGACTGTTCCAGGGCCCGGGATGGTGATTGACTACAGCCACGATGGAGAAGAGGCGAACACGCTGTTCACCAGCCCAGTCGGCCACAGAACACTGACAGAGAACACGAGAGAACACGAGAACGCTCTCAAACCTTCCCTTTGTATCCCTCGCGTTAACTTTAAATCAGACCTCTGTTCCCTCTTAGCCTCACACTCCTCATGCTACACCCTCCCTCACCACGCCTCATGCCCCTTGTCTGCCTCCTGCCTCATCTTCATATACATCCGACACCTCCCATCTTGCCTCGTCTGTCGTCCTTGCCTCATTAATTTCGTTCCCCTCTACTTTTACCTCGTGCTTGCCTCATCTCCACGACGTTGTATGTCCCGCTTGCCCCACTCATCCTCCTTGGCTCATCCTCCTTCACTCCTGCCCTAATATTTCCCAAGTCTTGCCTCAATCTTGCCTATTTGCCTCACTCTGGCTCTCTAGTCCTTCCCCTTAACCTCAAATCCTTGCCTCAGCCCTCATCATTTGCTTCACTGTTATACTACAACTGCTCACCTATGCTTTCCCCCCCCTCTTGTCTCATCTCTCGTCCTTGCCTCACTCGCCCCCCCATCCCACAGCCTCACCTCACTCCCCTCCTCGGCTCGGTTCAAGTCTCAACTCGCCTCGCGAGGGCAAAAGAAAACATTAGTGCTTTAATTACATCAGCGGCTCTGCACACTGACGAATTATTTTTCCCCCGGTCGCCATGCAGGATTCCATTATGAGCTCAGGTGAGAAAGTAATAATTTTCCTCCTCCTCCTCCTCCCCACTCCCTCCCCCTCTCTTCATCACGGTGCAAATTTAAGACGAGAGAGAGAGGGGTGGGGGGAGAAAAATAAATTTTTAATTGAATGCCGAAGTCTGGGGAAGAGGAGGAGCAGGTGCCCGGGGAGGGGAGGGGGAGGGGAAGGGGGTGGGAGGGGTGTGTGGGGCTTGTGGGTGGGGAGGGTGGACCCTCTGGGAGGATGGCACCAGTCGAACATCTGGGGAGTCCGTGACGTCACGTTTGTTTACATTTTACACAGCTGTGGCTGATGATGTCACGCGGTGGGGGTACGTAAGCGAGACACTCGGGGCGTAAAACCGTCATTCTTCACTGCTTTGTGTTTACCTCTAATAGTATGTCGTGAGCGGCGAAGGACCTTTAAGTCCTTGAGCAAGACGGGGGTACGGCCCTTCGAGCACGACGGTACCACGACCCCTTGAGCACGACGACGGTACCACGACCCCCCCTGAGCACGACGGTCGGTACCTCTTGACCATGATGGCCTGGGTTTCCATCACATCCAGTCGGCCTGCCGTGTGCGTCGTGCTCCAGCAACGACTGATATGCACCCGCGGCGCAGCGGCTCGTCGGACCCGTCATCACCCTGGGAGTGTATCGCAGAGTCAACATCCTGCAGGCCGGGCACACACACACACACACACACACATGGTGAGGCTAGTGGCCAGTATATCATGATCCAAGTCTCGTGTTTCTCCAACACAACATTATTTGCTTAAACTGTCATCATGGGATCATGAGATGACCACTTCAGTTATATATATATATATATATATATATATATATATATATATGTATATATATACTATATATATATATCTGGGGTAGTTTGCTTTTATAACACTCACTGACACTATAAAATGTCAGCTTGAGAATAATACATTCTCTCGGTTTTGTATGGATTACAAGTAGACACGTGGCTCTTTTTTTTCTGAACTATGCAGGAGACAACACCTTGCATAACTAATGTACTTTATATCATTATAAAAAGCCTGTCATACCTGAATTTTAGTTCGAATATTTTTGGAAAGAAAAGCAGTACATTATCTTATCCCCATCCCTCTCTTGTTGTGGTACTGTCAGGTGGCTGGGACCAGTAGCGTGTGGCGCAGTGTCGGTCCTCAGTGGGTGTGGCTGGGATGGTCTACGCACTGCAGTCACATCCAGGGAGAGGGGGTGAGGGGGTAGAGGGAGAGAGGGGAGACATGGAGGAGGCCGGGGAGAGGGTTCTGGGTTGGGGTGGGGTGGGGAGGGTTGAGTTCAGTGGAGGAGGGAGGACCATGGAAGGGTGTGTGGAGGGATGCCAGCAGCCTACTTCCTAGTTCAAGATTTGTTCTGGATTTGTCTGGAACCGGGCTGGAGGCATTACTTTCAAGCGTTTGTAACTTTGTCTTTGTACCTTTCCAGGCATTCCAGGGATGTAGTTACCGGCAGAGACCCTGTTTCACTGGAAAAAATGACAGTGGATTTATATATAATAACAAATTTACTTATGTAAGTATAAGGATACTTCTACTTTAGAATGAGAAAGAAATCTCCCTCGTTCAACCACCTTAACCAACGGCTTCTCTGGATTCCTCTACACTTATCACGGTGGTCCATGAACCTCTTCAGAGCCCAGTGCTGGAAAGGTCTGTTGTAGGTACTGGAACAGCGAGCACCACCGTCACTCGACACCACACGAAGAGACAAACCTCGCCCCAGCTGCTGAGCCACGTGAGATCTGTCACGAACGAGACTAGCGAGACACTATGACACAGTCACTGGCCTATAGGAGGTCTACTGTCACCGAGTCAAACAGGTGGAAATTTGTGAATATATGGAATGAACCGGAGATGCTCTTTCGAATCAATGAGTGAGACGATACGACACAGGTTCATGAGCAGAGGAGGTTCTTTGTCATGAATCAAGAGAAAAGCTTTAAATTCAGGTACTGTAGTAAAGAGATGCAGCGTCATGGGCCAAATATGAGACCACTTAACGCACGGTGGAGGACCAGAGAAGACCTCTATCACGAACTAAAGAAGCGAGACAGTGCGAAACATGTACAGAACCAGTCATATATTTCTAACGTGAACCAGATGGATCGGGTCAACCACACACATACACACCCCATCGGATCCCGAACCGTCCTCTCACGGACTCGTACTATAGATGGTAATAGATAATAGATACTTGAGCCACTGACAGCTGAACCATCTCTCTCTGGCTGACTGGATCGTCTTTCGTGGTGTCTGTTTGTTAGTCTAGGACGATCTAGAGCAGCCCAGTCAGCCAGCTTGCTTGGAGGGCGCCTCCTCCGTATCTCCCAGACACAACAACAGTAATAACAAACACGTAGCAATAAACCCGCGGATGGTGGTCTCGCTGAGTGCATTTGAGAATAGAAACATCATTCTTACGTCAACGCTGTTCGATGATACAACAAATTTTTCTTCGTTCTCACAGTCCACATTTCATTTTTTTTTTTTTCAGTAACTAATTCAACGAATGTTTACGTGATTCACGAGATGAACAATCGATGGAGACCGCAAACGTTCCGGTAATGAAATCTAATGTAAAACGAATATCGATTTGAACATCTCTCACTCAGAAACTAAAATGGGTCTTCCAAACTCTGTTCCTCTTGGAAGGCCATCGTCAACATAACACTGTCCACAATGCGGATGTCATATATACAACCCCCCCCCCTAGTCCCAGCTTTCCCCTAAAGCTCAATGGGATATACTGTAAGCTTAGCTCAGAAACATTTTTAATGAGTACGGTTACGTAACCCTTGTATAAGGGATGATGCGAGAATCTGCGTACATAAACCAGGGTTATATTCTCGTGGATTTGTTCTTCCTGCTCGTATTTTATGCACAACAGCGGGGGACAGTTTTCAAAAGTTTATAAAAGTTTTCATGGAGCTAAAACTAACGCCGTTCTTCAATTTCCTTTCTCATACAATGCTAATAATAAAATGCCTGAAATTCTAAGACTGTATCCACTTTTTACATCTTGTCCATAAAACCCACCATGTGAAAAGACTATGTATGTAATGAACCGAGAGAGAGAGAGAGAGAGAGAGAGAGAGAGAGAGAAAGAGAGAGAGAGAGAGAGAGAGGCTGCCGATTTATCTTGCGGTGTTTACCAGACAGTCAGTGTTGGTGTACCTAGTGTGGCTGCCTCGTACTGGCTTAGCAACACTGCCTCCTCCTCCTCCTCCTCCTCCTTAGCGTCGGGAAGGGGGGATGGGGAGTCAAATGGCTCATCTAGGGTAGGGTAGGGTAGGGCTGGGCTGGGATCTGCATAGGGTCTGGGATAGGGCCGGGGACGAGAACTGTTGCAGACGAAGACCTTTACCAGGATCTGTGATGACTTGGGGAGAGACGTGGGAGTGAAGGGGCTGGCGAGGGAAGGGAACTGGCTGGGGGAGGAGGGAGCATGCAGGGAGGAAATAGCTGGCCAAGGGAGGAGGGAGGAGGGAGCTCGCTGGTGAGGGTGAGGGCGGAGGGCGACCCGTGCCCCATAATGAGGCGTGGACCAAGACGATGCTCGGGAGATAAGGCACAGTGTCGAGCCTCCAGGGTCGCTGCAAACACCTCCCTCCCTCCCCAATAACACTGATCTCCATACCGCCCTCCATCTCTCCACCACTACGCTCCAACTAATCCCTTCTCCAACGTCAGTCACACGCTGGGGTCAGCCTCTCGCAACACTCCAACAGATCAAACTCATCACTAAAAACCAATCACACACAGGTAGTCGTTCCCTCCAACACTCTGACGAAAAGAACCCCCTCTCCAGCACCAGCTATCAGCAAAAGTCAGCTTCTCCAGCAATCCCCTGTATCTCCAGCTCTCCACTCGTATCAGCTAAAGCTTTTGCCGCCATCAGCGGCTGGCGTCCTGAGGGCATCGGGGCCATTCTGGGTGCGGTAGCGTAAACGGAATCTTACAGGGGTCAAGCAAGAATGGACTTTGTCACACACACAAACGAATGGGCAGATAATTTCATAAAATTACAAATTACAAGTCCGGTTCATTACGTAAGCAGTACAGAGTCTCTCCCCCCCCCCATCTCTCTTTTTTACACAGAGTACATTCTCCCAGTCCTCTCATTACACCAAAATGACATGACTACAACAGAAACCACTGGCTGACACAGCTTTTCGAAAGGAAGGGGAAAACACAACACAGCTAACCATGCTTGACCTCTGCAGATTCATGAGCGTAATTTGAATAATAATAATAATACTAACAATAATAATAATAATAATAATAAAGATAAAAATAGTAATAATTATAATAATAGTTTTCATTAATCTATAGATAATAATAATAATAATAATAACAACAATAATAATAACAATAATAATAATAATAATTATTATTATAATAATGATAATAATAAAATAATAATAATAAAGTAAAAAGGGATGGGAAGGTGACGAAGTAAGTCATGTGAAACGCAACGATACTATTGTCTTATGCTGACAGACTGACAGGGGTCTCCCAGGGCTGACGCGGGCGATCCCTTGGGAAGGGTTGGTATATATCATAGTTCCCCCGCCCCCCCTCCAAGCCATCTAGGGCCGTCCCGGAGAAGGGGGGCGAGGGGGCCCCACTAAGCGAAAGACGGAAAATAAAAAAAAAAAGATAACCTCTATAAATCTTTTTTTACTACCTACATTTCCTGATGTTTGGTCACTTTACCAATAAACATTTCTTTACTACGAACATTTCCGGTTGTCTGGTCACTTTACTAATATTCTAAAATTTCGTCTCCCTTCGTCGGGCCGCGCCCCGTCCCCCCCGAAAATATGGCCCGGGGCCGGGGCCTGCAGACCAGTCCATATGCCAAGGGACCGGCCGAGGCTCGTACCAGTCAAGCATGCTGAGCTCAACGGAGAGAGCCCCTGGTGAGCGCGGGAAGGCCTCCTCCTCCACCGCTCATGAATACGTATAAACGATATGCTCAGCTGGTAGTAGTAGAATCTGGCCGGCGGAGGGAGTGCGGGGGGCGCTTGACAGAGCTTCAGGAAGCGTTAACAACGTCGGGTGGAGTGACCGACTCCCTGCGTGTGACGCTGCCACTCAAGAGCTGACAGCGAGACAAAGTCAATCTTAACATCGCTTGGTTATCAAATGCTTATGTTTCTACAGGACGAACAATCTGAGCGGAAAAGAGAAATACCTTTTTGAAGTGAGAAGTATTTTCATTACTTTATATCAAAACGAAAGAAGAATCTTTTCATATTTATTTCGAAACGAATGTAATTAATCACACGAGCGATAAAGTCTCCTTTTTTCTCTCTCTCTCTCACCGAGAACTTTATACTCAGGTCCCGGATTTTTCTGTGACTTTATAACAGAGCCGCTGACTGAGGACACCGTACGTACATAAACATTCCCTACCAAGACGACGATGGTGGTTCAGGTCGATCGACAGTTATAAATGAAGCAGTTTCGTCACCTTCGACCCACACCCACCTCACGATAGTCCGTGATTTCGTCTCGTAGTTTCCATTTGACGACGGACGACGTAATCCGTGACGATGTTTTTAGTGTGCGTGAGGGAGGGCAGGAGCGTAAGAGGCTGTCTGTATAGTCTGTGAACACATGCAACACTGACAGACTCCCAACTTCGCCATGGCAATAAACCGGTTATGGTGATTCGCTGAGGCATAGCGAGACTCACAAATGAATGCTGAGAACTTCATTTTTACCGCGGTAATACGTATGCAAAGACATAACGAAAACTCTGGATACCAGATTACAAAATCCATAGCTTGAGCAGTAAGTTGAAAAAGGCGTGAATTAAAAAAGTCACACTTGGCCGTTATAGACGTGTGTGTGTGTGTGTATGGTAAACAATACCACCGTTATCACAACAGTCCAACAGGTGCACTGTTGTTCTCACCAACCATTTCCTCTGCAGGGCCCTCGCCGACCCTTGCCACTGGCCCTTACTAACCCTTACCTGTGGCCCTCTCCTGGCTGGGCCGGGCCCCCGATCTTCGTCACATAAGCCTGGATTATGCAAATACCCTAACATGTTTGTTGGGGTGCCTGCCTCTCGCTGCTAAAACTGTTCGTTAAGTTTGCTTGCGTCCCTGACCCACCTGGTGTGCGACCAGCAGCAGGACCACGCCTTGACGTGGGAAGCGGACGGCAGCGTCGGCCTTGACGTGGAAAACAGATAGAAAAACACGGACACGGGCGCCTCCAATCAACGTCTAATGTACTCGAGGCAGCCCAATATATATATATATATATATATATATATATATATATATATATATTCACTACACTTAAGGGGAACTAAGAACCTCAATAATCGTGAAAATTGAAAGAAAACCAGACTGATCTTGGAGGCGGGGAGGGATTGGAGGTGAGGAGGGATTGGTGGGGAGGGAAGGGCAACAGAGGAAATAAGCAGAGAGAGAGAGAGAGAGAGAGAGAGAGAGAGAGAGAGAGAGAGAGATGCAAGTCTCGGGACGCACGCGGCAAGGGGTGGCGGCACAAGGTATGGGCGGCGAGACGCCTACGGAAGCCACCCGAGATGGTGAAGACGTTAATGAGGTTGTGGGCGGGAAATGAGGGACAAGGCGGAGGCAGGGCTCAGGAAGCCAGCGACAACGGACCTGGGGGACTGGAAAATACAGAATCGGACCTGATAGGACCTGGAAAATACAGAATTGGACCTGGTGGGACTGGAAAATACAGAAACGGCATACGGGAGAGTTCCTGGAACTGGCGAGGGGTCCGAGGACAGATGGAGGACATGAAGTCAAGAAGGACGCAGCCGACGATACGGTCCCTCAAGAACCACTAGGGGATGTGGCGGAGAAAACATGACGCTGAGGGAGGCATTTGGGGATTGCTAGGTCTTGGAGGGGAGGTGGAGAGTGGCATTTAACTAGTGCTCCTGTAGGGGTTCAGTGCTGGACGCGCTGGGACATCCTACAGGTGGATCACTCCTCCTTCACCTACTGCATGCAAATTCGCGGTATGACATAAACCGCTCGAGGGAATTCGATTTTATCTCCAAGTGTTTGCTGACGGTGCCAGACAGCCTGATTGAGAACCACAGTATCAAGGAGTGCACTGGTTTCATATAAGGAGACCTGCGTACATGACACGGCTGGCAGCGAATGAAGTTTAATCTAAACGAATCTAAACTAACTAAGATGAGGTAAACTGAAGGCAAACTAAACGTCTAATTGGGAAGTAGAAAACTGGAGAAGCCAACCTTTAAAAATGAACCCTACAGCAGAGTTCCTACCTAGCCTAAGGCATTCCTAGAACCACAAGAATGCGACCGAGAAAGAGAGAGAGAGGCAATGTAAAGTTAACTTTCGAGTTCTCGTTTACAGTGTCAAAGAATTTTACGGCCCATATAGTGGAACACACAGCAGCCGCTCGTCTTCCTTCTTGGAGAGAAAAAAAGGATAATGATGTTAAAACTGACACAGAGAAATGTCTCAAAGGCTGTGTGAGAGCTTCAGTTGATTGAGTTATGATGAGAGAAGGGCAATAAGGGGGGAACTTAAAATCTTCATCAGGACGAGGTGTCGGAGGAACAAGTGAGGTACGAAAGAAACACAGCTGACAAGCTCAGGGAACTTCCAACGCCATCTCACAAATACACAAGGAAATGACGGTAAAAGAACGACCAATCAGATGAAGGAGCTCAGAGAGGAACGGTTACTGATACAGATGAAGACATATACAGAAGGACTGAACACAGAGTTCCGACGTGTGTTTTACCTTCAACATATAACCAGACGCACCAGTACTGCAAGGATCCAGAAAACACTGACACGAGTCCTCTGTTTGTGATGAGGGAGTTGGACCCCTCAGGGACCATGTGGCATCTCTGTCTGTACTCGGAGAGCATTATGAAGACCATCATCGAACCACTGCATCAAGAAAATACAAGCCTGAGGTGTCTTATGAAATCTGGTTAGGTAGGGTGTCCCTCAATGCTCAGCGCTGGGGTTACGACTATTTCTGATCCACACGTTTTTGTTAGACGGGGCAAAATCATACCTGAATATGTCTGCGATTGATGATGCCGAAATTATAAGATGAGTGCGGAGGAACAGGAGCTATGAAATATTACAAGTGGGCTTGGACAAGATGCTGCACGACGGCCAACGGTATGGTCTCGTCACCTATGGACTCGCAACATCACTACTGGAAAGGACTGCCTGGGAATGTATCACGAAGAGACGTGGTGAAGCCTTGGATCACTCCACTTGGGAAGAAACAAGCACAAAAGTGAATTCCATGACGACCTTTAACAAAGAAGAAATCTTTTGGGGTTTAGAAAAGCGAATCCAGAACAAAATGGCACAACTGGAAGTTGGGCAAGAAAAGTGTACAGGAAGGACGCGAGGAAACACTTCCTCAAGCAATAGAGTTGAGGAACTCTTGGAATAAACTGAAGAAAGAAGAGTACTTTTGGAATATATATATATATATATATATATATATATATATATATATATATATATATAAAGAAGGACGAGACAGAGCTCCAGGAGGATGAAACGCACACCCTCTGGGTAAATTAAGTGATGATATATACCTAATGACAAAGACGCGTTCCCAACAGTGTCAGGACCACAAACGCACACAACACACGTTCCCACCGGCCTCAGAACCACATCACACACGCAACACAAACTCATGATAACCGCCTCTGACGTCACGCCTGGAAATCTTGTCTCTGGCGTCGGCAGTACAAAGTGCCGACGCGTCTGTCTGTGTCTGTGTGTCGGCGAGGAACCTGTTACGGTTGCTCCTGTTGATGATGATGATTATGATGTTGATGATGATGATGATGGTGATGAGGTCTGCATGAGGCTAGAACTGGATCCAGGAAGGGAAGGTGAGGGAGGACGAACCATACTAGGGGTAGAGACGTTAGGGGCACGAAGGAAGGAAGGAAGGAAGGTCTTGGCTAAGGGAGGGACGGAAAGGGGAACGAAGGGAGGACTTCCCCTTGAGGGTGGGACGAAAGGGGGGAACGAAAGGAGGACAGAGCTAAGGGAGGGACAGAAGAATGACGAGGGTAAGGCCAACAAACACACGAGTTATTATGAGCTTTACATCGTGTCAGACTGGCTGTGTGTGTGTGTGTGTGTGTGTGTGTGTGTGTGTGTGTGTGTGTAAGTGACCCCCTCAGGCACCACACGTATCACAGATATAAACATAAACAACAGCATGAATCAACTGTTCGCCCAAACAAGACACACAGACAACACGTGTAGTCACGACCAAATAAGCAAACACGGAGCCACAAACGATAACACACATGGCCTTAACATGTATTGGCATTTACCATTAAGTAGAGAAAACAAATGCATAACGAAGATAATACGACTTTAAACAGGTTGATGAGATTTTGATTAAGATTTGCCCATGACATCATAAGCTGTTACCATCACCTCATGTTGAATTTGCATCGTTACGGACGATGGCAAACGTTTTTATGAGCCAATAACGTTTTCTTTTTTTTTTTTCATCCTATAGATGTTGATAAGTATCATATGATACCATAAAGGTTTACGAGTTGATTTCATGATTTTAGCATACCATTTGGTCAATTTCGTTGCAAGGTGCAGTGTTATAAATCTTGCTAACGTCTTCCGCGGAGGGTTTTTGTCAACTTTACGCTTACAGGGCTGGTAACGTTGACAATTGACAACGTTTGATATGAGGAGCCTTGGCAACGTTTCGCCAGATGTATATGACATTTACGAGACAAAACATATTCCTCGTGTTTTGACATCAAACTGCCAAGACTAATCAAGGCAAGAGCATAGGATTATCCTACGTCCTCTTGACTGAACACGTCGTGTTTCTGAGATTATAAAAGAAAAAAATCTTTGACGTTTCTCTCACGTAATCAAAACTGAATATTGCGAGGAAGGTTATCATTTCTAATTGATGTTTAACGAGAAATCCCTCTGTGACCGACGTGTATGAAAGTGATCGTTTTCAGACTACGGAACATGACGGTACGACCCTTTTAGAGCACGACGGTACGACCACCGAACGAGACGGTGCGATCCCTTAAGTACGAAGGAACGACCCCTAGAGCAAGACACGACCCACTAGACTTGAGGATCATTAAACCTTCCAGAATCGCCCACAGACCAGCACTGGGTTCCCTGAGCAGTTATAGACCGTAGCTCTCGGGGTCTCCCTGGAAACGAAGAGGCAAATATACGACCGAGAAATCACCGCGCGCGACGCTTCACTCCTTTACGGAAGGTTTGCTGGAACGACGGCCGAGCTACTTCGGGGGAGAAGAGTCGGTCTTGACTCCTGCAAGACCTACAAAAGCGAGTGGTACAAAAAAACACGGGGGGAAGGGAAACTAAGGTAATACAAGATACGAAATGAGAAAGAGAAAGAAAAAAAGGGAAAACCCTTTCTTCTTGCTGTGATGGCTACTGCGATTTCCCGCGCTGATATTTCTTTATTCCCGCTCCTTCCATTTGTCGATAAGGATCTGGTATTGTTATGGCCGTGGCGGCAGCGCTGCCTGCCTGGGAGAAGAGGCGGCACGGACGAGGAGGGAGATGCTGTTGGAGCCTCGAGAGGTGGGGTTCGTTTCGCTGCTCGAGACTTGACTCAGACTACTTCCGCCGGAAGACACCTCTAGTACCCAGACAGCTCACTAGATATATGCCATTTGTCACTAAAATCATTTTGACTGTTTTGTGATCTCATGGCGTTGTGCAGATCACGTCCGAGTCCGCCTTAAAGGAGCAACACGTACAGATGGCGCGTCTCTGTGTGTGTGTGTGTGTGTGTGTGTGTGTGTGTACTCTGGTCAACGCGAAGGCGACGGTGGTCCGAAACTTTGGCCGGAGGAGATTACGTCCGTCACGCGCGCTTCGAAGCGGCTTCACTCGGCGGTACAACGTCTGTTGCGTTATGCCTGGTGTCTCCAGGCGTGCATTACGTGAGGTATGTGTGTGGTCAATATATGTCTGGGCAACGCTATCGTCAACCCAGGATGATGGAAGAGGCGGACATGGGCCACGTCAAACGTAATCACTGTCCGTCGTCTTTCACATAATGCTGCACGAAACACGGCGAAGTTCCTCGTAAATTATTGAAAGAAAATGGAAAGCCTGAAAATTCAGTCACTTACAACACCAAAATGTTGTAAGTGCAAGCAGATGATGCCAATACTTCTACTAATTCGTTTAGTGTGGTCGACATACAGCGAGCCAGTTATCACTGTTTATGAGTTAATAATGACCTGTTCATGGTGTACTAATTAAGACACAGATGATCTCCCGACATCTGACATCCTAAGAGCATTTTGTCATACAAGACCTGCTTATCTTCTTCGACCTGCCAATAGAATGTTTGAAAACGCAAGGGAAATACCTCGAAAAGAATGTAGGGATATAAGTACGACTCTGTACAGCAGGCCACGAACACTTCGACTCCACTGCCGCTGGTATCATTACCTCCGTCGGCGCCTACAGACGATAACAGTGGCACCTGAGGCCCCCCAGCCCAGCCCCGCGAGCAGCGCCCTTCCAAGAACTTAAAAAAGCTTGGTTGTACGCGGCCGTGGCGTCGTCCCTAGTCCGCCTGGCTGGTTAGACCAAATGACATCCTCCCTCCTCTTCCCCCGTCGCCTCCCTCCCTCCCTCCCTCCGCTGCCCTCTCTCGCCTCACTGGCCGAGCATCACCCGGTGGAAAGACTTCGGGGAGGGAACAAGGGGGAGGAGACCAGGAGGTAAGAGGGGAGAAACCAACAGATCAGTTAGGTGAGGGGGGAGATCAAGAGATCCGTGGGGAGAGGGACCAACAGACCAACAGAGGGAAGGATCGAGACAACAGTAAGGCGAGGCGATCAACAGGTCAGTGAGTAAAGGAACAACATACCAGTGGAGGGATGGATCAATTGAATATGGGTTGCTTGAGCAGACGGCACCGACCCAGTGGGCAAGGAACCAGCGGCTCGGCGAAGGGGAACCAAGACAGAAAGCAAGCTTCACACAGTCTCCCCTCGACCCCCCCAAACACATCCCGTCAGCCTTTGAACATTTTTGTTAATTACCACCTTCTTACGTCCGCTGTTTACCGTAGCGAGAGCCCAGCATGCGGCATCAAACACGCCTCACGACAAAGAACTCTCATATTTTTTTTTTCTCTCTCTTTTTTTTCCTCAAGTTAACGAAATTATTTCGTGGCTCTGCTGGATAATTCCTGGGATACTGAGCCAGTAACTAATTACAAGGTCTCAAGGAGAGGGGGTGCCCCCCCGCGGCCCCTCCTCCAAGCAGACACTAGGGGGAAACTTTTTCACTCGCTAACAAAATAATGCCGAGATGCGTCGCTTTTATTCGAAATTAACTGTGCGCCAAACTTACCCGCAGCGGCTGCGTCTAAATAAATAAAGGGCGACGTCTAGAATAGGATTATCTTTGTATTCTTTTTCGATGTCTTGCAAAAGAATAAAAGAAAAGAAAAAGTACGTCTTCAAAAGATGGCATTAAAGGTTCCCTCACTTATATACATACATACACACACACACACACACACACACACACACATACATATATATATATATATATATATATATATATATATACACGTGCTGGTAATCCACAGGAAAAATGAAGCACGACAAGTTCCCAAGTGCACTTTCGTGTAATGACCACATCACCAGGGAATATACAAGAAAGAGATACAGAACAGTTAGGTGATATACAAGGA
>JAYMFT010054158.1:0-15142 GCA_038088735.1 Panulirus argus | reverse complement strand
AGTTGCCGATGGCCACACAATAATCATGTGACGCAGCAGCTTGCCGAGTATTCCGTGGTCTAGCTAGTGGTGGGGGAGCACAAGCAGCCAGCTCTCGGGAGATATTAATACTTAGCAAACTGTTCACGTCCTATATAATATCAAAACTAAAATGTAATTCTCAAGTTTGATCACCGTACCTAAAGAAGCGCAAAGAGCTAATAGAGAAGGTCCAGAAGAGGGTAACAAAGATTGCTCTAGAATCAAGGGGGTTGAGTAACAGGAAAAGGCTTTATAAAGGCCTTGAATTTGTTCACCAGGGAAAAGAGAAGCGGAAGGGGTGACCTCACCACAGTCTTTAAAGCTTTTAAACTTGAATGACGTAGACAGTGAACAGTTCTTCGAAAGATGTAGGGGTAGAACGACCAGAAGCCATAACATGAAATTAAGTAAGAAACTGGCAAAAGAAAAAATGTAATAGTGTTAAATGAATGAAATAAACCGTCTTGAGTCTATAAGATATGCTGACAGCAAACTGAAATTTTAAAAGTTGCATAGTATGAGATATGGTTCAAGAGAAGGGACCCTACGAGTGTAAAACGCCTTCCTTTACAGTGCAAATACGTAATTATAGATAGGCAATCACGCACATACGGTCTTCCGTGGGGTAACGGTTAGCGTCAATGATGACGCAAGTACCAGCCCAGGTTTGAATCCTGGACTCGGCAGTCGGCCACGGCCAAGCAAGGAGTACATCCTCCACATCTGAGCTGATCAATAAATGGGTTCCTAGTTTAGGCTATGGTATGTGTTACGGGGAATGAGTTTTACACCCGTGGTGTAAAATATATTATATATACATATATATATATATATATATATATATATAATATAAAATGATCTCGTTTCCCACGTCAGCGAGGAAGCGCCAGGAAACACGAAGAAAGACCAATCCACTCATATACGCACATATATGCACGCACATACATGCATATATGCATATATATTAACATATACATATATACACATGTACTATCAAAGACAAAAGACGTGTCGTGAAATTTGGTGAAAGCATATGGTAAAGGACTAGACTTACTATCTGCGTACCGTAGGTCATACGAACGGTTGGTAGCACTGCCATAAGGGCTTTTGATAAACACACGTTATGCGTCTGAATAGTTCGATTTCTTTGCTATAATCAAATCTTTTACGAAGCACTCCTTGATAATCTCGAACGAATATCTGTTTGAAGCAGTAAAATTGAATTAAAGCGCAAGAGACATGAGCAGACTGTATAAAGTATTAATAAGAAATATGTTTGTCGATGTTTTACCAAACAGTTTCACGGGACAACAAACATATGAAGAGCTGCTCCTTCTCTTTTCCATGGATACCGGTAAGTGTTTTTCCTTGGAGCACATTTCCTATATTGCAAAAATAATTGGACAACACTACTGATCGTATTACTCTTTGTAATATAACCGTCTATGGGTATCGAATTGCCCGTAAATGTACAAAATTATCAAACAATCACAGAATACGAACTGTGGAAAAAACATACACAATTAAACAAGTCCTTTGTTATAACAAATTAACACATATCCCCAACCCAAGACACAGAATACCGTATACTATTGCTATCGCACATCACAGCCACACCCTCACCATCGTAAACTATTAGTCGTACCAACTGCATGGACGTTCCTGTGGTAGGGCTTTCATTATGTTTCACGAGTTAGATTAAATCGTCGGACACGATAACAACACGACTTTTGTCTTTGATAGTACATGTTCATATTGCTCGCCTTCATCCATCCCTAGCGCCATCCCGCCTCACAGGATACAGCCTCGCCAACCCCTGTATGTGTGTGTGTGTGTATGTTTATGCACACATGGACGTAAAGAGATGATTAATATATAGAGAATTTAGAAATGGGGCAACATTAGTGCAAAGTTTTCTCCCACAGCCTAAGCCAGCCAGGTGTGGGTAGTTCATTTGTGTAACTACAGTTTGCGTGTTACGGGGAGAGGGCTTTACAATTGTGTTGCCCTGACTCTTAACCTTGTATATATGTTTACCATGTCTTTTACTGTGTACATACAGGGAGACAGACACACACACACGAACTTACACACACACACACACACACACACACACACACACACACACACACACACACATACCATCCTATGCTATATACACATTTATCGACCAGATCCGAGGGGAGGATGAACACCTGGGTTAGGTGTAAGTTGACTGCAATACCCAAAATTAGAACCAATGCAGGCTGGGCCATGGTGACTCGTGTGTGTGTGTGTGTGTTGTGTGTGTGTGTGTGTGTGTGTGTGTGTGTGTATTTATGCACACATGGAAGTAAAGAGATGATTAATATATACAGAATTAAGAAATGGGGCAACAATAATGCAAAAATTCTCTCCCCGTTACACGTTCAGAAATTTAACCCTCGGCTTGTGCCGGAGTTCGACCAGCCCACAGAGGAAACAGAGCTAGTCGGTTGATCGTATGGCGACTGTCCCATCCACGAATGGAACACGGGCCCGTGAGATTTGTGGGCTGCAACGCTAATGGTGCCGAACTGCAACTCCGGGGCGAGAGAGTTGACGGTAACTGTGGCGGGTATGGTGCAATAACTTCCTCACGATCTGTTTAATGACGTCCGGGTAGAATGGCTGTAGAGAACCGGCGGGGTCAGTCAGTGTGTTGAACGCCAATGAAAGAGGATGTAAGAGGGATCAAGGATGATCATGCGCTGGGTGTTATGTTCAGGTACAGTCCCATTAAGACGACGATATATGCAGAAACAATACCTTAAAGGCTCGATAACGTCACTAACGTGTTCCTTCCGGCTTAGAGTGTCGTTCAAGGCGATATCGAGAAGCTAGGTGCACTCCCAAGACATGGAGAAGGCTGAAGGGGAGATGATGCTGATATGCAAGACGTCCTACGTTTTGGCGATGATCTAGTTCGAGAGGCCAGAGAGCAATGTACCTGGGATAGTTGTTGGTAGCGCCTATGGTAATGGTAGAGTCGTCGGCGTATTTTCACAGAATATTTTTGTTTCCCAGTCGGTCATAGAAAAAGATGAGAAGGCCTCATCTTTGTGCCATATGAGACGCCTATTGTGGAAAGCAAAGATTTCTGAAATAGCTCCACTGAATAGCACAGCCCCGATATTTAATGAGGAAGTCCACAAACTTTGGAAATAGAATTCCCCTTAGCCCGAAACTGATGGCTTTTTTTGACTTGTGGCTAACTTAGCAGAAATATTTAACGAAGTCTTGGAATCTTAGGGTAACAATAGCCTTGTTCGTCAATAGGTCTTGATAGGTAGAGTAAAGGAACCTGTACAAATACTGGGTGGTGGCGGAGGTTTCATAATCCCAGATTGCTAAGGGTCTATGGAGCTTAGGATATCTATGTAAGATGGGGATTGCTTTGATGTTAGATGATCGCAGCTCAGTAGGAGACGTGGTTTTCTCGACTATTCGTGATTTAGAAACATATGATGAAGGGATCCAGTCAGCTGAGTGATGGAGAGCTGTAATAATTATCAAGACAGAGGGGCTTTAACTGCTTCAGGAAAGAAATCCCACTAAAGCTTCCCTGTTAAGACGTTGTGTGGTAGCGGTACGTCGAACCATGAGGGAAGGTAGCCATCTGGCAACTTTAGACCTTTACAATGAAAGAATACTGAAGCGTCCATTTCCTGAAGACTCCATATAAAAAGAGTGATTGTCAATAAGCTGAGCTGCCTTTTCCTTGGTGAGGTGAACAACACAACTGAATCAACGAGTCTGCTTGTCCAAACTAGTCTGTTTTTAGCTTTCCTTACAACTGGCTGATGTAGATGTGCTCCCGTTGCTGTGGCTTGAAACGATAAGATTTTTCAGGCTGTATGTTTCAACAAATGATATTCCATCGGTGGGTCTCACAAAGGTTAGTGTCTTTATGGAAAAGGCAGGATTTAACCACTTATTATAATAATGAGTTCAGTTCAAAGCATGATTGTTGGGTGTGGTTTAATTTGTAATGGCACACACACACCCACACACACACACAAATACACGTACACACACAAACATATATACATATATAATTTTTTTTTTTGTATACATATTGGCCGTTTCCCGCGTTAGCGAGGTAGCGTTAAGAACAGAGGATTGAGCCTTAGAGGAAAAATCCTCACTCTAGCTGTCATGTGTAATGCACCGAAACCACAGCTCCCTATCCACATCCAGGCCTCGCAAACCTTTCCATGATTTACCCCAGACGTTTCACATGCCCTGTTTCAGTCCACTGACAGCACGTCGACCCCAGTATACAACATAGTTCTATTTCACTCTATTCCGTGCACGCCTTTCACCCTCCTGCATGTTCAGGCCCCGACCGCACGTAATCCCTTTCACTCCATCCTTCCTCCTCCAATTTGGTCTCCCGCTTCTCCTTGTTCCATCCACCTTTCAAACATGTATCCTCTTTGTAAACCTTTCATCGCTCATTCATTCCATATGTCCAAACCATTTCAACGCACCCTCTTCTGCTCTCTCAACCACACTCTTCTTATCACCACACGTCTCTCTTACCCTTACATTACTTACTCGATCAAACTATCTCACACCACATATTGTCCTTAAACATTTCATATCCAACACAACCCTCCTCCGTACAATTCTATCTATAGCCCATGCCTCGCATCCATATGATATTGTTGAACTACTATTCCATCAAACACATACCCATTTTTTGCTCTCCGAGATAACGTTCTCTCTTTCCACACATTTTTCATCGCTCTAAGAACCTTTGCCCTCTCCCCCACCTTATGACTCGCTTCCACTTCCATGGTTCCATTCGCTACCAAGTCCCCTCCCAGATATCTAAAACACTTCACTTCCTGCAATTTTTCTCCATTCAAGCTTACATCCCAACTAAATTGTCCCTCAACCCTGCTGAACCTAATAACCTTGCTCTTTTTCACATTTACTCTCGACTTTCTCCTTTCACACACTTTTCCAGGCTCATTCACCAACCTCTGCAGTTTCTTACCGAATCAGCCACCAGCGCCGTGTCAACTGCGAACAACAGTTGAATCGCTTCCCAGGCACTCTCATCCCCAACAGAATGCATACTCGCCCATCTCTCCAAAAATGTTTCATTTTCCTGCCTAAACGTCCAATCCATAAACAAATTAAACCACCATGGGGACATTACACACCCCTACCGCAGACCAACCTTCACTGGGAACCAACCACTGCCCTTTTTTCCTACTCGCACACATGTCTTACACCCGAGATAAAAACTTCTCACTGCTTCTAGCAGTTTCACTCCCACACCATATATTCTTAAGACCTTCCACAAAGCATCTTTATGAACCCTATTAAATGCCTTCTCCAGATCCATAAATGCCACATACAAATCCATCTGCTTTTCCAAGTATTTCTCACCTAAATTCTTCAAGGCAAACACCTGATCAACACATCCTCTACCACTTCTAAAACCACATTGCTCCTCCCCAATCTGATGATTTGTACATGCCTTCACCCTCTGTCAATATCCTCTCGTTCAGTTTTCCAGGAATACCTATATGATTTGAACTTTGACCTTTGTCCCCTTTGCCATTGTACAGTGGCACTATACATGCATTCCGCCAATCCTCAGGCACTTCACCTTGATCCATACATGCATTTAATATTCTTACCAACCAATGAACAACAGTCACCCCCCTTCTTAATAAATTCAACTGCAATACCACCCAATCCTGCTGCCCTGCCGGATTTCATCTTCCGCAAGGTTTTCACCACCTTCTCTCCCTCTACCAAACCACTCTCCCTGAATCTCTCACTTCGGACTCAATCCTGACCAATACACCCTACATCAGCCACTCTATCTTCAAACACATTTAACAATCCTTCAAAGTACTCACTCCATCTCCTCCTCACTCCACCACTACCTGTTATCACTTCCCCACTTTCCCCTGTCACCGACGTTCCTATTTGTCCTCTTGTCTTACGCACATTATTTGCCTCCTTCCAAAACATCTTTTTATTTTCCTTAAAGATTAACGATGCTCTCTCGCTCTCTTTTTCAACCTTTACACCTTCCTCTTGACCTCCTGCCGCTTTCTCTTATGCATCTCGCAGTCATTTGCACTCCTTCCTTGTAAGTATCGCCCAAACGGCTCTTTTTTTTCTCTTTCACTAACAACTTTACTTCTTCATCCCACACTCGCTACCCTTCCAAATCTGCCCACCTCCCACCTTTCTCCTGCCACATGGCTCTGTTTGACATGCCATCACTGCTTTCCTAAATACATTCCATTCCTCATCCACTCCCCTTACTTCACTTGTTCTCACCTTTTGCCATTCTACATTAAGTATCTCCTAATATTTCTTCGCACAAGTCTCCTTTCGAAGCTCACCTACTCTCATCACACTCTTTTCCCCGACATTCTCTCTTCTTTTTTGAAAACCTCTACAAATCTTCACTTTCGCCTACATAAGGTAGTGATCAGACATCCCACCAGCTGCCCCTCTCATTATATTTACATCCAAAAGTCTCTCTTCTACAAGCCTATCAATTAATATGTAATCTAATAATGCCCGTTGACCATCTGTTCTACTCACGTACGTATATTTGTGAATATTTTTTTGAACCAGGGATTCTCAATCACTGGTCTTTTTTCAGCACACATATCCTCTAGCTTTGTGGAAGGTCTTAAGGATATATGGTGTGAGAGGTATTCTGCTAGAAGCAATGAGAAGTTATTATCACTGGTATAAGGCATGTGTACGAGTAGGAAAAGAGGAGAGTGATTGGTTCCCAGTGAAGGTCGGTCTGCGGCAGGAGTGTCTGATGTCCCCATGTTTGTTTAATTTGTTTATGGATGGGGTGATTAGGGAGGTAAATGTAAGAGTTCTGGAGAGAGGGGCGAGTATACAGTCTGTTGGGGATGAGGGGGCTTGGGAAGTGAGTCTGTTGTTCCCCGATGATAGAGCACTGGTGGCTGACTCGAGTGAGAAACTGCAGAAGTTGGGGACTGAGTTTGGAAAAGTGTGTGAAAGGAGAAAGCTTAGAGTAAATGTGAATGAAAGCAAGGTTTTAGGTTCAGCAGGATTGAGGGACAAGTTAGATGGAATGTGAGTTTGAATGGAGAAAAATTCGAGGAAGTGAGTTATAGGGTAGGGAACTGGGCGAAGGTTCTGGGAGCGATGAAGAATGTGTGGAAAGAGAGAACGTTATCTCTCAACCACGCTCTTTTTGTTACCACACATCTCTCTTACCCTTATATTACTTACTCGTTCAAACTATCTCACACCACATTTTGTCCTTAAGCATTTCATTTCCAGCACATCCGCCCTCCTCCGTAAAACTATCTATAGGCCATGCCTCACAACCATATAACATTGTTGGACTTATTATTCCTTCAAACATACCCATTTTTGCTCTCCGAGATAATGTGCTCTCTCTGTTTTATATATATATATATATATATATATATATATATATATATATATATATATTAAGAGTGATGAGTAAAAAAGATACTTATGACATTATGACATTAGATTTCTTTATTTTTGGATAAAAATGGGTCTCACTTCATAGCGTAGTCTCTTTCCTCATAAGCAATCTCCTTTCTTCGAATGAATTTATGTTAACAGAGAACAATATATAGGAGAAACAATTTGAAGTTATGAGCGGCCTTGTACTTTCTTTTAGTGATTTTTATTTAGCTTGCATACTTTATACATGCATTTTAGGTAAACTACATAAGTGCATAAAATTTTAAGATGAACTATAATGATGTAGCTGTGTATTGTTAACTACGAAGATGAAAGCTTTAAGTAACTCTGAGATATGTTTTGAGTATATCCGGTGAAAAGAGACAAACTAGGTATTACATACTCCCCAGTAAACCTCAGAATTCATGTAAGCAGGTCTTTTAGGGATATTTTTGTCCGTCGTATTAGAAAAATTAAGTATACGTAATTATGGAATTGATACATTAGGCATATCAGCTATATTCTTTATCTTTCTACACACTGTAAATATTGTTCAACGATGATATGCTTTTAAAGGCATTGCCACTAATGGTATAGTTTATCATAGAACTATAAAAGAAAATGTATTAAAACTATAGAGAAGAAAACGAAGAAATTGGCGGTAAAAAGAGTTGTTAGTTACTGAATAATTTTATTGTAACCTGTTAAGAAATGGTTTATCATTTTACGGTATTGGAAAAAAGACAAATCTATCTTAATGAAATACCATACACATTTATAATGAAAATTGCCGATATTTTTCTCGTGAAAATCTGTTAAATGAATAGAAAATTGCACACATAACAACTGATGTCTCAACAAGTTGAGCTAGTCTGCAGATCAGTTTTTCCCAGAAGTTTGTGGGTTGTGTCCGTGCGTGATGGTGTAATCCTGTGTCTCCTTGAAATGCGCGCTCTTGCTCCTCTACCATGATCTCAGCTGTGAACTGGAAAGATACAGGGTGAATAACTGTTAGAGAGAGAGAAGGAGCAGTAATGGCGAATATAAAAGTGGCGGTGCGTGTGCGGCCGATAAGTCAAAAGTAAGTTAGTAATGTTGATTTAAATGTCAACATTTCAGGTGCCCGTAATTGAGTGATAAGAGGCAATGTGTTGTTTTCTATGTAGTTGTTAGCCTTGTGTGTAACTAAGTTTTTTGTCTGATTAAGTTAGAAAACTCACACATTTAAGCATCGCCTCACAGGTTAGAGAATTAATATTTGGTATGGATAATGATAATAATTCTGAGCGTGGATTTGTAAAGGACTTTTCCGGTACTTTTACCTCATTAAAGCTTTTACATAGGCTTAACGAACGAGATTCGTTAACATGGAATGGTTGGGAATCGATGTATTTTTAAACAAAACTAATAAGTAGCCACTTGTCCAACAATTTTATGTATGAAATTGTTAAATGAATTAGGACACTGAAATTAAACCTTTTGTAGCATATCACCAAACAACTGCTGTACTCGCAGAGGGATTTGTCATATTAACCATAAGTTTTATCATTTTGTTAATTGTCAAAAACAGAATTACGGATCAAAATTAAAGAGACTATTGACACTAAGGATTTTGACACTTGATTTGGTGGACACTACCGCTTGACTCATATAACAGAGGTTGAATTGTTAGCTTTAATATTCGTCTGAAAACGTGTAGTTCCCGGTAATGTTTTTAGACTTGAATTAATTGTGGGATATGACGGCATTTCGTAGACGACCATTAATTAGCAAATAGTTTTTTACCATTTATTAGTGTGACCAAGAGAACTGTTTATACCTGATCATTCCGTTATTAGCTCGTACAGCGGCATGCGCGATGTACAGGCGGTTGGATAATTCTACGTTCTGTACCTTTATATAATATCGTATTGTGAAGCACGAACTCAAGTTGCATGTAGTCTGAACAACTTAGTCTACAGTAAATCAGATTGGTAAATGTTTGCAATAATCAGCAGATATCTGCGACTTGTAGGAGGTAGGGGCTTTTTTAGAATGTCGATTTAATTGGTTCTCATCCTCTAAAGTCATTGTTTTGTGTGCGACCGTTCCTCTGTGCTTGCTTGACTGTATCATGCAAGAACTACTAATTTGGCAAGTGGTTCACCACTACTGTCGGCTGGAGCGATCATTTTGTTCGAGTTGTATATATTTACTGTAGCCCTTTCGTGCGGATTGTAAGATATCCATGATTGAAGAAAGTTCGTACAACAATCCAAAGTAATGTTTCTGTTTCATTTTCATCGCAAGTTAAAAAAAAACAAAGGAGTAAGCATGTTCCTGTCCGTTGTCTGGTTAAAGAAAATTGGTCTTTTTTCATTGATTGTCACGTAATCGGACGACTCATAAGAAGCAGTTACATTTCCCGTTAGCATATTATTATTATTATTATTATTATTATTATTATTATTGTTACACTATAACAATGATAATATCAATAATAATAATAATTATTATTATTATTATTACTAATTTTATTATTACTCATAATAATAATAATAATATTATTATTATTATTATTATTATTATTATTATTATTATTTAGACCCATTTTTAGGAGGAATTGAAAAGATAGATATTTCCCAGACGACTTTTTAACACTGGTGGATTATTGTTTTTCTTTTCTTTTTTCCTCCGATCGTTATACGACATATTTTTATCTTTTGACTTCCTCTCAAAATGTAAAGAAAAAAGTACAGTGCTTACTCTTTGAAAATGTTTTTCATTACCAGTGTACAAGGTTATCACGGATATAGATCTTTTCTCCCTGAACTGTACAGATAAGAATTTACACAAAATTTTCACTATCGTGTTTATTTTATTTTAATAGATTTATAATGGCTCGGAACTCTGATGGGCGACAGGCACCTCTCTGAGTGAAAAAAAAAAATCGCCAGAAAAGTATGACGGATGCTTTTTTTTTTTCATAAAAAGAATACTTTAAACAAATACTTCTGTTTGCCTTCAAGTGTTTACGATGTAGCACAGAGGTAGAAATGATTATGGTATCTTGCTCACACTGTAGAAAATAGATTAGGTAATTGAAAATCGAGAAAGCTGAGGCTCTTCCTCCCCCCCCCCCCAAAAAAAAAAGTCGGCATTTGGCAAGTGATTTCTAGTATGAGATAAACTGATCAAATTTATGCATGAAACTGGTAAGAGCTTATTGTGCACAAGCCAGGTGTAGGGGATGCGCCAGGCGGAGGGGAGGGGGTGAGGTGATGTTTGAAGGTTTTTTCCATAAAACAGAACTACACGAGTTCCTCAGGGAAAGAAAAAATAATTAATGCAGTCTTTATTTAACAGCCGAAGATGCATGTTTACTGGTAATAAATTGTTTCCTGCGTTGCAGTACATGTTGGCTGCATTTTAGGGACACGATTGCGTGCGAGCACATGAACAACTACAAAAAAAGAAAAAAAAAATTAGGCAGGTGAACGATTTAGGCTTGCTAAGGCTTTTTCGCTAAATCACATGTTGTCATGTTTGCATTTTGCAGGTAGTGGTTGTGCTCTTGCCTGGATTCACCCGGCCTCTGATGTCTGTTTTCTGTTCCTTTATTAATGTATTTGTCTGTTGTCCTTGTATCCTTACGACACAACATTGCGCTCCACTTCTTTCAGATCTAACCCGCTTCTTGCTCGAGAGTCGCCTCCTCTTACTGAACCCTGACTGGACGGAATTTTTTAATGCAGTAGACGTCAGCTCCTCGCTTAGTTGCTCTGATCGTTTTCTGTTTTTCCATCCAAAACCGCTTACAACTTTACCATCACGTTTTATGGCTAAATAATTTCACTTCCCAACACAGTAGGCATATTTAGTTTCAGAGCCGGAGGGGGAACCCGAGGGATAGACTGAATTTAAATAATGTCAATGAGATTTGTGTATTACTTATATTTTTACTACTTATATTGGTCTGAAGCTTCCATGTCATATTTACGAAGTGTTGCCAGTAGCTGTTTCCTTGTGTGCAGATAATGATTTGGTTGTTGGTCCCAATCACCGTCTACCGGTCTTCCTTCGCCGTTGAGCCAGATTTCTTTCCACCGCGTTACATCATTCCTGTGTGGCGGTCGGCAACTCTCTGCTGCGCCATTGAGGAGTTCCTCTCCACGACTAACTAGGCATGGAAACTCAACATTGACAAGTCTTACTTTGTAACGACCCGACTTTCTTTTAAAAAGTCAAGTTTTCCAATACCTCAAAAACTCCCAAGGTGCATCTTTTCCTACTGTTGTTTACTCATCTCATTAGCGCTTTTCTGTTTCCATAAAGAACTATGTCC
This sequence comes from Panulirus argus, assembly GCA_038088735.1. Taxonomy (NCBI): domain Eukaryota; kingdom Metazoa; phylum Arthropoda; class Malacostraca; order Decapoda; family Palinuridae; genus Panulirus; species Panulirus argus. The sequence continues at coordinate 3,318 of JAYMFT010054158.1, read as the reverse complement.
TTAGGTCCCTACAGATTCGACATTAAAAGGAAAAATGAGAGTTGATTGTTGACTAGGATGGTTCCAGGATGTAGTTTAGTTTCAAATGGGACATAATGAAATTTTTCTCCCTCCATGATAAAACTCATGAAAGCTATACTTTAATTGGATACCACTTAAATGGTGACAGTTTATATATACGTGATGTAATTTCATGAATTTAAAGTACTGAGTACTGAAGCAATTATGAGACGGCTTCTAGATTTAAATCGCATATGAAAGATTGCGTTCATAAATGTAAGTCATGTATTGATGAGATGCGTCCTATGTACCATGAGTACATATATGTGATATAAGTACCATGAATATACATTCTTGTGATATCAAAAGTATCATGAGTATTCATTCATGTGATACAAGTACCATGAGTATACATTCATGTGATATAATTATTATGAGTGTACATTCGTGTGATAAAAGTACCATGAGTATACATACATTCGTGTGATATCATGAGGACCATGAGTATACGTAGACAGTATAAATACACAGTCAAGAGAAACATTTTATGGTAAGGGATTGATTTACGTTTCTGATGCATTCTGTTCCCTTAGACCACGGCGTTACGACCCTTGACCACGCCTTACGACCCTCGAACATGATGGCACGACCCTTGACCACGGCGTTACGACCATTGAACATGATGGTACGGCCTTTGACCACGGCTTTACATTCCTCGAACATGATGGTACGACCCTTGACCACGGTGTTTCGTCCCTTGAACATGGTGATACGACCCTTGACCACGGCGTTACGACCCTCAGACAGATGGGACTGCCCTTAACCACGGCGTTTCGTCCCTTGAACGTGATGGTACGACCCTTGACCACGGCGGTGCGACCTTCGAACCTGATGGTACGATCCTTACCCACGGTGTTACGACCCTCGAACATGATAGCACGACACTTGAACCATGACTTTACGACCTTCGAACATGATCGCGCGACCCTTGACCACGGCGTTACGACTCTCGAACATGATGGTATGGCCCCTTACCACGGCGTTACCACCCTCATACATGATGGTACTGCCCTTGACCACGGCGTTTCGTCCCTTGAACATGATGCTACGACCCTTGACCACGGCGTTACGACCCTCGAACATGATGCTACGATCCTTAACCACGGCGTTACGACCCTCGAACATGATGGCACGACCCTTGACCACGGCGTTACGACCCTCGAACATGATGGCACGATCCTTGACCATGACGTTATGACCTTCGAACATGATGGCACGACCCTTGACCACGGCGTTACGACCCTCGAACAAGATGGTACGGGCCTTGACCACGTCGTTACGACCCTCGAACCATCGTTCTTTACACGCTGAAAAATATAAAAAAAATCAAAGAAAATGTGAATATCACTAATTTGATAGTATTAACAAGAAAATACAAATGAATACAATAACTGAATATAAATAGATTAAATACATGAATATACCATGCAAAAGAAAAGAGTTTGCTTTCGTGTATTTACACATCTTCAGAGGACAGTTACAGAAAGAGGACCAAAGACTGTCCTTTGAAGATAGATGTCTTAATACACGTGTTTCCTTTTCCATTTTTTTTAAATATATATCAAATTATACGTCAAGGAAATCTAAACATCATCCTGACATCAAGGAAAGGGTTTTACAATACCTTGCTAAAGCATCCAGAGAATTTCAATCTTCAATCAAAATCAATTTCGAACAGCTATCTTCCGAAATCACAGTTGACTACTCCTGTTACAATACATTAAAAAACAAAGCAGTAGGATTCATCAAAATCAATAAACCTACTTGATAATCCACCACGATATAAGACATAACTTTACACACGTCCTGAACCAATCAGTATTTTTCCCAACCAGTTTTAAGACGACTGTGATCAAATACTGGCACGTAACAAGGGCCAAAAATAAGATACCAACATGACTAGGTATCAACAGGAACGTTACAGGACGGCCTGCATCCTGCATGGTTGATGCGGTCTGGCCAATTTATAAGTCTTGACATGCCTTACATTTGACAGCGTAAACACTCCCAGTTGTTGCATGATTTGGTCTATTTCTTATTAAGGTCTTACTGATAGTGTTATTGTAATGGAAGGCAACATTACAAGCATTGTTCTTTAGTATGACCACAGCGTTACGACCCTCGAACATGATGGTACGACCCTTGACCAGGATGTTACGACCCTCGAACATGATGGCATGACCCTTGACCACGGCGTTACGATCCTTGAACATGATGGTACGACCCTTAACCACGGCGTTTCTTCCCTTGAACATGATGATACGACTCTTAACCTCGGCGTTACGTCCATCAAACATGATGATACGGCCTTTGACCACGGCGTTACGAACCCTTGGGTTTGATAGCATGACCTTAGACCTGAACCTTAAGGATTAGGTCCGTCACACCATCATACTCAAAGATGGTGGTATCGTGCTCAAAGGTCGTAACACCGTGTTCATGGCTTGTATCGTCGTGCATAAAGGTCGTACCACCGTGTTGGAGGGTTCCACCATCGTGCTCAAGGGTCGTACCAATATGTTCAAGGGTATGCCGTTGTGCTCGCTCGTGATGGGGACGACCCATCTCGTCATGGGCTTTACTAACGCTCAAACCTTTTACCTTCATGAGGTACATTTCTTAAGTACCGAGAGCACTGTATTGTTACGAATACTTAAAATGAAACCCATCCGTGTGGTAAGTAAGCAAGCAAGTAAGGAATTATGTGTTTACGGTGAGAGGTAAATGTTTTAAAACACTGAACCAGGGTAATGGAAATTAGATGTTAATGGCAAGCGCTCTTTCCGGACTTATGGTGTCACTTCGTAAATAATGCACTGATTATTCTTATATTTATTAGCTGTATTCTTCTTTATCTTTACCCTGGTATACGTGCATTACGGACAAACCCATTTCATGAATGGTCCAGCCGATTGTGATTCATTCCCGAGGGTTTCCGTGCCTGCTGACAGTTGACATTCGGTAGCAGTTCTTCTTGTAAACACGTTCTGTTAATTTTTTTATTATGTTGAAGGCTCCAGTCACGGACAAAAATCCACATCAAGACCGGGCCCTACTTGAAATACAGAGAATTGAGAAAGGGTGAAAAAAAAAAGACAGGGAAAGTATTTACAGATTTCTGAGAAAGTGAAAAACCCGTCTCTTGAAATAATGAGCCAGGTCATAGTTATTGGGAAAGACCTGAGAAGGTAGAGAGTTCCAGAGCTTCGACGTGTAGGGAAAGAAGCAGTTATCAAAACGGCACACCCTTGAGTTGCC
>JAYMFT010054147.1:0-15142 GCA_038088735.1 Panulirus argus | reverse complement strand
ACACAGGATCGTCACACTGGATATCCTCGTGTACCGTATAACGGTCAATCCTAGTGTGACTGGTCACAAAACAGAAATTATGGGAAGCAGCAGTCAGTATCATGCCTCAGGTCTGGGTCTTTTTGGACTGGGACACACGCAGACTGCTTACATGAGCGGTGGTCTGCCCATAAAATATGCATTCGGTTTTCTCTAAGCAAATCTTTAATCAACGGCTTAAAAGTGTGTATTTGCAATTTTGTTTTTTCATCGTCTCTCATAGGAAATCCTGACTCTCTGCTACTATATAGCCATATCGTCTGCATGAGCGAAACATCTCGTCTCTCTACCCCAGGAATTACCTTACATCGGACATAACTTTATCCATGTAAAAAACATAACGCTGTTGTGCATAACACACGTCTGTGCCTTGCGGTCCGTCATCATCTTTGTTTCGTCAACACATCAAAGGAAAATCTAAATGCGTACATTAAAAAAGTAGATACACATGACAGCTAGAGAACGGATGTGAGCCAAATGAGGCCTTCCCTTCGTCTCTTCCCGGCGCTACCTCGATTTCGCGGGAAACGTCGAACAAGTATGAAAAAAAAAATAGAAAAAAAAATTCTCGTTCGACAGAAATCTCAGGTGTTGTCACCTGTTGGGCCAGACAGACAGACAGACAGACAGACACAGCGGCAGGGGAGCCGGGACTCAACACCCGGAGGCTTACGACTTATTTTCATTCGACTGAAAATATAGTCAAGAACAGTTAGTGTTTATCTTCGTTAAATGCTAAATTGAGAGGGAATTCTTTTCTTGCCGTCATCCTGATTGGTGAGAATTAATCCCGCAGTGGAGTACAGATCCTCTCTAATCGAAATGGATCGCTGAGATTTTAATTCATTACCAATTTACGGCGGGCAGTACATTTTGCTTTTAACTGTTAATCTCATCAGCAAAACTTGAGCCATTAACTGTAAGCTGGGGAAAAAGTAATGGTTGAAGTTAAAGACAGCTGCTGTGTCTCCGCACCTGAGATGGTTCAGTGTATACGGCAGGCTGTCCACGGATCTGTAGAATGACTTACGACAGGAGACTTGAAAAGGAAATCTGAATTGTGTGTGTTGCTGTTTCAAGATGTAAAGGAGACGTGGTGCCTCCCAATCCAGCGACCTCTTGCCGGCGATGGTTCGATCCTTTGGTACAGACCTGGCTTGTGATCTGACCCTTCAGGATTGGGTCAAAGGCCACTCAGTCCTATCCAAGGATCGTACTGACGTGGTCAACGGTCGTTCAGTCGTCCTCAAGGGTCATTCCATCGTGTTCGAGTGGTCAAGCACCTTAACTGATGCGAATCCTATATATTAGGAAATGGCCTGTGGACACTTGGTGTAAATCAATGATGGAAGCTGAGGAGCTTTTGCCATTAACTCGGGCAGCTAAGCTGCTTCGACAGCTTTGGCTCAGTCCGACAAATTTCGATTTGTTAATGGGCGTAAACCACATCATCCTGAGGCTTGTGGCAGGTGAGTCTCGAGGTGATCTCATTAGAACTGGGTCTTGGATCGTGGATCTCTTTTCCCACCCGTGGAGGGAGATGGGAAACATGTACATGCCAGAGGAGAAAACTGGAATTCCTGAGAGCCACCGTATTGACCGTTGCTTTGTTGAGGGCGTTCTTCCGCCATGTCTTAATTTTCAGTCATACTTTTCGTGTGGAAAAATTTGATATTGTTATGACCGATCTTGTAACTCCTTACATCTTCCCCACCTCCCCTTTTGTAACTCCTGTCACTATCGTCCCATAAACTAACTTCCGTGACCAGCTTCCATCATCTGACTCCCATCACCATCTCCCCTCCACCTAACCCCATCACCATCTCCCTTCCCCTGAATGCCCATCGTCATCACCTCCCTTCACCATCTCCCCCACGTGGCTCCACTCACCATCTCCCTTCGTCAAAATCTCTTCTTCCTCCCCCTTCTTCTTACCCAGGGGCACGGTCGAATGGACCCCCAGACTTGAGAATGATATATGAACTTTTGGAAAACTTGATCTTTTTATCTTTGTGGAATATTGACAACAGGACCAGAAGTCTCTCGTTCCCAGGGACGTCATATGAGTCTGGGCTGAGACACTGGTGGGGCATTTCTATTTTTTCTTCCTTAATCATCACCTGAAAATCAGACGGTTTAATTGCCTACTTCGTCAGTCACCTGTTTACTTGCCTTGTCAGCATTCAGCCAAGTGGCTAATCACCAGCTCATTTGATTAATCAGGAGCCGAACCTGATCAAATGAGTCTTGCTGGCCATAGCAGTAATGGCCTAAGTGCTACCGACGTATGTTGGATAGTGTTGCTTAAGCGCTGGAGCAGTCAGGCTAGAATACGTTAGGTTAGGTTAGGTTAGGTTATGGGTAGGATAGGTTAGATTAGTTTGGGTTAGGTTAAGCGATCATTCAACAAGTACCTCAGTCTTCGGTAATACTGAATCAACACAGGCCAGTCCGTTCCTGTTACATTTATCGTTATACGCCCATGGCAAGATAATATTTCCCGTTTGCATCTGGGCCCCATAATCGTTTACAAAGTTCCTTTATTCACCGATCTCTTAACCAGTCACCTGGCTAGTCAGTCACGTGAGCCAACCAGTGTAGAGGTTAGCAATGCGACCTGCCAGTCTCACAGACCCTTGTTCGTGTCTCGAGAAAAGCAGTTAGATCACCGATTTATTCTACCCCAACTGAGTTGGTAGATTAAGACGAAGAATGGCCTCATTTTCAATTTATTGCTGTCGTGTATAATGCACCAGAACTACAGGCCCGTATCCAGAGCCAAGCTCCTCAGACCTTTCTGTGGTTTCCCCTAACCATTTCCCATGCCTTGGTTCGGTTCACTGACAGCAAATCGCCCCCTGTACACTGCATCACTTCAGTTCTCTTTGTCGCGTGCATGCCTCTCATCCTCATGCATGGTCAGGTCACGTCAACTCAAGGCCCCTCTCACTTTATCCTTCCGTATTCTCCTATGTCTCCTCTTTCCCTTGCTCCCAGCACTTCTGAAACATATATACTTCTAGTCAGTCTCTCTTCATACATCCTCTCCTTATATCAAAACCATCTCAGCATCCCGTGCTCAGCTTTCACAATTCTATTACCCTCGCTACTTCATATATCTCTATTTTATTTGTTAGCTGAGACGGCACGGGCAACTGAATGCCCTAATCAAGGTCGTCTCATTAATGGCATGTGTAAATATACCCCAGCCTAAGCTAGGTACCCAATTTATCGACCAGCTCCAAGGAGGAGGATGAACTGCTAGATTGACTGTGAACTGACAGCCGTGATAAGGATTCGAACCTATGAGGGATCGATCCCGGCGGCCCGTGAATTATTATTCTTTACATGATGATCCCTTCTCGCACCATGTCATGTCCGACGCATCCACTCTCTTCCCTTCTTTTGTATGTTGGACTCATGACTCGTACCCATACAGCACCGTAAGTGACGTCTTCTTCCACACGTTTTTTAATTCACACATTACCTACTTTTTCATACACTTTACTAGTTTAACTTTCAAACTATGTAATATGTACCGTTCATACAGCTCTGGTAATCACAGAACAGTCATCACACCTTCACCGTAGTATACTGTCAGTGGCCCAGCCAGTCACCCACCCACCTGCTTGCTCAGCCAGTCACTTAGTTAATCGTCACTAGGCAAACCATTGACTTGCTCCATTCAAATGCCAGTCGATGGGGGAACAATACAATCCCTTGCCTGGATGGTTGGGAGTGGAATGGCATTTCAAAATGAGATGAGGCAAATGGTCGTACGTATCTATGAGCAACGATTTCAGTGGTCCAGATGATACATAGTCATCCCCTATCCTTTTCCCTCCCACTCTATCCTTCCAGGCTGCTGTCCCCATCACCCTCCACCCTTACTGTCTCTATACACTCTGAAAGTAGCCCACTGGGAACTCACTCCGCAGCGTCCTCTGTCGTTTGCGTCTCTTGTTATGGTAATGTGTCTGAGGTGTGTGTGTGTGTGTGTGTGTGTGCGTGTGTGTGTGTGAGGGGGGGGGTGCATCATGACTGGACGCCATCTTAAGCTAAAGAGGACGCGCATTACCTTGTTACATCTGCTGCGAACGTGTCTACAATAGCTTCATTTCAAACAATTTCTTGTTATTGTTAATGTTTCTAGTGTGTGTGTGTGTGTGTGTGTGTGTGTGTGTGTGATTACTATATATGTGTTGCGGGGAGTGAGTCTTATACTCGTGTTACCCCGTCTCTTAACCTTGTATATATGTGCCGTCTTAATTTCTGTCTGTACACACACACATACAACAGCCTAAGCCAGGAACCCATTTATCGGCCAGCCCCGACGGGAGGGTGAACACCTGGGTTGGGTGTAGGCCTGCTGCCGCGCCCAGGATCCGAACCCATGCACGCCTGTAGTGGCTCATGATATTTGTTTGTGTATGTGTGTGTCCCTCAATTTTTTGCAGTGTATCTTATCAGTCTCTTTGATAATACGATTTCTATTAACGTCATCAATTATCAGTCTGTTATTACCCATCTCTCCGTCTCTATCTCTCTCCAATCTGTCTGTCTATACGCTTATCTATCTATAAATTCATGGAAACATTTTCTGTTTAGCTGGAAAAGTATCCATTCATCAGCGTACACTCTTGGTGCAATCTTTTGCCTTCAAGACATAATGTTATTCCATTATGCATAACCTTCATGGTGAAAAAATTTCTATTATATCTGTCGTTATTATTATTATTATTATTATTATTATTAATATAATTACTAATATGATTATTGTTATTATTATTATCATTATTATCATTTTTACCGACGTTCCGTGCGTGTGTTGCTGTGATACACATTCTATCGTCTGCGTCCTTACCGTAGATACATATTATCCCCTTTATGATAACAGACACGAGGCTCTCTATCATCAGATCCACTGATCGTAGGGTATTGTAGAGGGCAGGTTTATAAACCCCGTGCTTAGTGGCTCACAGAAGAGCTTTTTCCTATTTCGTCCGCTGCCGGAAACGGAATGCAGCGGGCAACAGTCAGCGTGCCTCGTACAATGGGATTAAGGGCTTCAAAGGACAGTTAAAGCTGTTGCTTTCGGGTTTTCATTTCATTTCCGAAGCGAAGAGGGAGACCCTGGGTAACCACGCCAGATGTACACTGCCGAAGCTTACGGCGCGCGGTGACAGAGTGGTCAACGGAGTAAATTGGTGTTGCCAAGCTCCATGATGTAATGCGTTTCTCAAGCTTTATTATGGGAGTCACATGCATCTTCCTTGCATGTGAAATGTAGCAAATCCGTCCTTTACATAAGAAAGATAGACAACAGGAGGCCTGATTGACCCACGACCGGGTTGTCTGGTATAAAGGAAAAAAAGGAGTTTAACTGGACAGGAAAATGTAATTCCACTCAGCATATTTTAAAGCCATCACTAACTCCCCGCTGCTGTACACTATCCTTCTAGTAAACCCGTTACAGCTGTCGTTTGTACAGTTTATTTCTGGCGTTTTTCTCAGTAATGTCTCTTTTGAACCCAGCTGGTCAAGGCTGCCTCTCTTCCACAGTATCAAATATCTGCTTATAATCTCTGCCATTGTGTAGTACAGAAACGCCAACTGTTCACCTCTATACAATTCAACTGATACTCTAGTACCGAGCATGTCACCTTTCTTTACTCGGACCTGCACGGCATTTCGAATTGGGGAGACAATGACCTGGTTAAATTCAGTAGTGCTAAAACGTAATTTTTACCTATTTTTACATAAGAATCTTACTCGTTCCTTTGTGTTGAATCTAATAATATTTCCAAGCTAACTCTGCAGTATCATGAAGATGGTGGCCAGATCATGAAAACCCAACACTGTCAACAGAGTAAAAAAAAGCTGCTTCCCAAACCTTTTGATGTTGAAAGGGGACAATATTATTATCCTAGTTAGCATCTATTCCGTATCTACTGGGGCTTTATTCCTCCCATTATAGGGTGCTGCTTGTAGAAGTGGATGGATATCGTCTAATTCAACACTACCAAGGGGACTGATGAAAGCACTTCCAGCTTATTGATTTCGAACAACCATCTCTCGTCAACCAATACTCTTTGCACCACGTGATGTTTCCCTCTCCCTGTTCTATTGCTATTACGTCGGCCTTATTCTCTCGTGGACTGCCACCAAAGCTTTGGACTCGTGACATGTATCTGGCTGATGCTCTCTATAGTTTCTGTGTAGTGACCAGCCACACGAGTATTGACCGTTATAATACCTGGTGTCAACAGAACATATGGCAGGTATTGTTCCAGGTGCACCTGGATAACCGTATTATTATCACCCGTCCACTGACGTTTGTCGAGGAGTGTCGGTAACAAAACACACACACACACACACACACACACACACGCCTTAGACCGGGGAGTGTGTTTTTGTGTGTGTGTGTGTGTGTGTTTGTGTGTGAGTGTGTATAATTACCTATTTGTTCTCTACTGGGAGGGAGTTTTGCAGTCGAGGGGCTCCATTTCTACCCTTTGTGTGTGTGTGTGGGTGGGTGGCGGGATGGTGCATTCACCCTTGAAAGAAAAGATATTGTGCATGTAGACAAGGCTAAGAGATGGGGGCAACACGAGTGTAAAACTCTCTCCCCGTAACACACAGATGGTAATCACACACACACACACACACACACGCTACAGAAGGGCAGACAGTATGGCCGTTAATCACGCAGTAAAGGGAGACATTCTCTACAATCCAGCTCAGCTGGACGATACACAATTCGCGCGAGAAGTTACTTTATGCCAACTTAGCTTTACCCAACTGCACGGGCCAGGCCTAACGCTACCGACACCTTCCGTACTCCTAACAGTCTCTCTCTCTCTCTCTCTCTCTCTCTCTCTCTCTCTCTCTCCACACCGGACCGCTCTTAAATCTACGGGAGAGTGAGCTCTACCCGTCTGAAGGCTTCATCTTGCTCCTGGAGAAGATACAGTTTCCGTCCAGCCATTATCCGTGACTGTCTTACTAATACGACTATTCTTCATATTCATTTTGTCTCGCTATTTTTCATCACGTATTATTCTTTTGTGAGTAATAACAAATTCAGAGAGTTGGCCACACACGTGTATTTCTAGCATGGAATGTAGTGCAAAAAAGAAAAAAAAAATCTGAATTGTATGAAAGCGCAGGCCAGTCTGGCAACCTAATCTAAAACCATTCAGCGACCAATTTGCACTTAAATTAAGAGTTATTTGTTTTACATTGTGGTATCTACCTGACATGAGAGTTGGGTCCAATCAGATAACGTTGTCGATATTTTTTGCATGCTTTTGTGACAACAAAACACGGCAGAGAGACTTTATATGGGGCGCGCAAGTATCCTCATACGCTGGAGGTCATCGTGCATCTGGCAGCTAGCTCTTAAAATGTTAGTTACGGTGGTGGAGGAATAGCGACAGCCTTCGTGCGTGGAAACCGTCTATTGTTGTACTCGAATTCCTCACTCTCACCCGGAATAGTATAAAGGTAATGATACCGGTGTTGATAATAACTGCTACTGGGCTGATAGTTCTTTACACCTGTTTGATGTTGCTCGTGTTAGCGACTGAGCAACACTTTTCCGTGAGCTGCTACAGTACAGTACAGGAGGGGATGGAGGTTTCTAGATATCCCAGCTCCCTGCTCCTACAGAAAATACGTAGAAAATACATAGGTCATATTCTTTCTCACCTATCCTCAGGGATAATGATAATAATGGTAATGGCAATAATGATGATAATGATAATAGTAGCGATAATATAAATGATGATAATGTTATTATGATTTAAATGATGATGATGATGATGATAATGATTATAACAGTAATGATGATAACAATATTAATAATAATAATGATAATAATAATAGTAATAATAATGATGATAATGGTAATAGTATTATTTATGATGAAATTAAGACAAAGGAAGACTCGATCCCCAAGCCTAACATAAACTTTAGCGAGCCTTCGGATTACTTGTTTTCAAGTTTTAGGTAAACTTTGATTACCCAGAATCTTAAAGTGATGTGCAAGCATGTCTACCATCTTGCTTCCGTTCAGACAACCATATAATGTGTAATAATCAGTACGATTCGCTTTTTCTTTTATGCTTGAATTATGATTGAGTGCTTCTCAAAGTCATATTTGTTCTGTCTATGACCGGGAGCTCTTTGGAGTCCATTGTCACCCTCGTCCCTGTAAATCTCAGTTGCCAACAGCAGTTTCACTCGTCCCTCTTAATCACAGTTACCAACAATCTTACCCTCGTCCCTGCAAATCTCAGTTGACAACAACAGTTTCACTCTTGTCTCTGCTAATCACAGCTGCCAACAACAATTTCACCCCCGTCATGCAAATCATAATTGCCAACAAAAATTTCACTCTTTTCCCTGCTAAACACACTTGCCAAGAACAATTTCATCCTCGTCTCTACCAATCACAGTTGCCAACAAGAAAATCACCTTCGTCCCTGCTGATCACACTTGCCACAACAAAGCCTACCGCCTGCTCTAATGATATCATCTTTAAAAGAACACAACACCATGGGGGTAGTTAGGAGCTGCAGATCGAGTTTATGTGTTGGCATGTAGACTTTAAGACACACACACACACAAACACACACACACACACACACACACACACACACGAACAAGACTAGTGTATCCACTTACACACTCGTATACACATGGCAGAAGCACAATCAAGACGGGAGAGAGAGGGACCACTAAAGGGAATGAGAATGTTAAGCATCCCGGAAGGTTACTGAAAGGCTTTTCATCCACTTGAGTCCGACAGACGTGGTAGAATCTGGCCTTATGTACCCAAGGGCCGCGGAGTGCCACTCGACAAACTGAGATGTTCAGAAGGAATGCAATAGAAGGCGTATCAGATACGAGTCCTGTATTTTTTTATGACAAACAGCTGCAGGTTACACTGATCCATTCGAACCACGTTTTCCACGAATATCCTTTGACCTGACCCTCTTAAGGTCATGTGAAAGGCTATTTTCACCACATCCTCGACACCCACTGGCTTCTTTGACCTGTCTCTTACGAGCCAAATGAAATGCCATTTTCAAGAAAGCTTTGACGCCGCTGGTACTTGACCTAAACTTTAGAAGGTGGGTTCGTCTGTTTTCTCACTCGTAGTAATGGTTACAGACTCGTGCGTAAACGTTTGACCTCGAATAAGGTGAAATACCTTTTCTACAACAGCATTGTTAACATATGGAATGATTTATCATTTAGAGTGGTTGAACACAAGTACCATAAATACGTTTCATGATAGACCTCATGAATATTTCCTTTAAGTTCATGACTACCATTAGTCACATGAACAGCTTGCAGATTATTCTCTTTGAATCATCTGTCTGCCTGTCTACTCTTATCAAACTGATCTGTAAGTTTCTGATGTCTTCCACTATCACAAATCGCCTCGATAGGCTTCTCTCATTGCTGATTGTATGTTCGATGCCAATGGGTTTATCTGGTCCTTATAAAACTCGAATGTCCAATGAAAACACAAGAGATGGCCTCATTTTCACAACACCCTGAACATCACTGGCATTTAACCTAACTCTTACGGGGAAGGTCAAAGGTTGTTAGTGAAGTGCAGATGTGAGTGACGTGTCTTGTACAGATCAACTGAAACGCATTTTTAGCAAACCACGGTTTGCAGTGCTCATTATCAGAGACGATAAAGCGAAACAATGTCAAACAAGTATTTCGTTCCTCTTACGGATGTAAGGCACACAATAAGGACCAGAGAGGTATAAGCAAGCCACATAGATCAAAATCAGACACTTTATTAAACCTCTTAAACCCCATCACCTCACCCCACTCCCCGTGTTGCTATAAACCTCAGCGCTATCCCAGTTTTGAGTCAGGTCGCGTCTTAAACTGCATTACTGAGGCGAGGCGGTGGGGCAAGTCTGGCCCGAAACGACCATTCTGTTAATCTACGGGCCGTTGGGTGGGATGGGGGTTTGGGAGTCACCTGAAGCAGGATAATTTTCTCTTCCTCGACGATAGACTGATACTTAGCGTAATGAAGATGGCCTCCAAAGGGAGCGCTTTAGATAATGCCTGCAGCAGGAGGCGGCGTTCACTGTCTGCCCGGGGACGGACGGCAGTGACCTCCGTTTAAGGGGCTGCTGCTGCCGCCTCCTGCGGGATCCTGCCGTTATCTAAGATTGGCTCCTGAATCTTAGTGGGATTCATTATTATGGACACGCTATCGTGAAGGGGAGGAGAGAGGAGGGGGATGGAAAAAGTTCGGTGTTTAAGAAGAATTCATTTGTAAATTCAACTTCCTCTGGTTCCCAGTACTGAGGCTGCCTGACATTTCGTTGTAGATTTTCGTGTTATGCTTAAGATTGGAAAGAAAATGCATAATGATAGATAACGGAGTGAAACTAACACTTTCCTAATCCGCGGGTTGTTTGTGTACGCGTTTGTGTGGACATAGGCGAGCGCGAGAGAGAAAGAGAAGCATAGACTCTCTTTAGAGTGAGCAACAGGTGAATGTACTGATTGTCTTTTATGAAAAGAGTTTTCTGGTGTACAGTCGAGAGAAAACAAACAAAAAAAGAAAAAAGCCTAGACCCGTGAAACATAGTCATATACCGTCAGTGGACATTACACCACGGCTGTTTTGCATGAAGATCGCTCTCTTCTCTCTGAAAGCTTTCTTACATGATGGGTAGCATATACTGGTACCTGAATACTACCGTCTCTTATGTAGGAGAGCTGAGTTCCCCAGGGCCAAGAAGCTCTATTCCGTTTTTCAAATCTTGAAATCCGCTGAATACGGATATGAATCCAGAAACGGCGACAACCTGGATCATTTTTTCCTCTTGCCTTTATATTTCCAGACTCATCTGTACACTTGCTCACATGTACAATGGTATTAGTTCGATTTTATTTTTCCCTGTTTTAAGATTCGCTTTAAAGTAATTGTAAACAGTATTATGAGGGCTGGATATGCATAGGTAGATTCCCACACGGGAACTCCCGTATGTGAGAGCGATGCATGTCCCATAGCTACACTTGTATCATCGATTCATCGCAATTCCTTTAAAGAATTACAAGCTCTGAACGAATTGTCTGTAAGGAGCCTAACACTGAATATCGTTCAGAGGTCTTGATCACATGATTTCCAGTGACTTCATTTCGAGGCTTATAAATGGGACTTATTCTTACGTCTCGTATATCAAGATACTTTGGTGTCATTTTCTCACACTTTTCAAAGGAGCGGACTTCTGTGTCACTGTGTACAGCTCCAACGTCTTCTCTACCATTTCTACGCTGCGTCCTACTACTCAATCAACCGTCCAAAGAGAAAAGACCTTTATAAGTTTCTTCCAGACGTTTTGCCTGACTGGAAAATTGCGTCCGTCTTGACACTTTGACAGGCGGCATGATACCACAGTCCCTGCCGGCTGCTGGGAACTGTCAAACACCGGCTGTCGGCAGCTGAGCGAGACGGGGACCCCAAGCACGGGAGAGATTCAACGGGACGCGGCCTTTGGTAACTTGAGCCAACTTTGTTAATAGGACTCGTTGACCTCCGACACATTTTGGTGGTCGGTCGCTCGAAGCTTCTTCAGGAAGCATTAGCAACAGCAGCAGCGGCGGCGGCAGGAGACGTAGTTGGTGCGAATTAAGTTGCTTTTTCAAACTGTTTTGCGAAGTATGGCCAGGATTAGTGGCAAAGGGAAGACCAGAGAGAAGTGTGAGGAGATAAGAGAGGCTCTCTGTACTCAGCGTTCGACGATGAGTGAAGTCTTTTAAAAGATGGTGCAGGAGGAAGTGTTATAGTTACATGAATGTTCCAGGAATGTTACGGAGATGTTATGATGACACTTGGGTAAGGGTGCGTAAGTGACAATGATAAAAATGCGTAAGGATGCATAAGCGTCAATGGCCTCCTGTTGCTGATTGCATACTCGGCGCCAATGGGTCTGTCTGGTCCTAATGAGACACGGATGTCCAGTAAGGACACAAAAGTACGGTCCTTAGCTCTAGTACGGAAGCTGACGTCACCTGTTCTCTCTCTCTCTCACTCTCTCACACACATACACACACACACACACACACACACACACACACACACACACACTCCTTCTCTCTCCCTCTAGCGTATATAAGTAAACTTAAATATAGAAGACGTGTATAGGTGAACGAAAAAAGTTAAGTGTGATTTTTATGAGTGAGAGTATTCAGCGAATGTAGTTTTTGACAACACTTCAGGTGACAGAAATTCAAGATTTCAATAAAATTGACACTTAATATAAACAAACGTAGCCAAAATATTACACTCTATTGTTATTATCATTTTTTTCATACTTGTTTGTCGTTTTCCATGTTAGTGAGGTAGCGCCAGGAACAGATGAAGAGAAGCTGCAATTGCTCAAATCCATTATCACTGTGTATATTATTATTATTATTATTATTATTATTATTATTATTATTATTATTATTATTATTTTTATCATTTTTATTATTGTTATTATCATTATTATTATCATATTATTTCTATCATTGATATCATTATTCTTACTATTATTAGTATCATTACTATTATTATTATTATTATTATTATTATTATTATTATTACAAAGCCAATGAACCTCTGTCACGAGAGTCCTGCAGCTTAAAACTGCGCTCGAAGCAGGAGCAGAGAAATGATGACTCTTAAAGTAAGAAGGCCCCCGACAAGACAATACTATACTCCCCCTGTTAATGATGACGATGATACAGCCTTGCGGAAGACTGACTACCCACTCTAGTGTGTAACCACTTTAAGTCCAGTCCGGTAACATCTACAATTGGTGATAGCTTAAATCAAATCCTAGTTAGATTTCTCAATTCTCTCTATATTTCAATTAGGGCCCGGCCTTGATGTTGACTTTTGTCCTCGACTTGAGCCTTCAACATGAAAAAGAAAGTTGTTGTTCATCATGTCCATGGCAGTTCCCCACAGACGGCAGACTGGCATCTGTGGGCCATCACTGTCAGACTGGGGCAAGTCAGCACTGAAAGCTCTTTAGTTAGTGTCTCTAGGGGAAATATGTAACAGGTCCTCCTCCCCTTGTCCATGACGAGAGTCGTTAGCCTGGCTCTCACCACCAGATGTGAGGGGGTTTGTATGACTGTAAAAGGCGCGTAATGTTATATGATCCTGAGTTTCCCAGAGAGACTGAAAGGTGAAGGGTTGACTCGTTGTAGAATCTGGACAGATTGGCAGATGAATTATGTTCGCACTCAGAACAGAGATGATTTGTCTCAAGATTTTCAAGGGAGAGAATAAAGAATATAGGGAGAATAACGTGCTATTATGGAAGAGAGATAAACCTCAAAGAAGAATGCGGATAAGAGGTTTGTGTGTACTGCCTTTCTTTGAGGGAGAACTCATGATGCCGTTATGAAAGGACAAACCTCGTTGGATGTGGAGAGAATATGTAAGAGACGTGGGGGCAAACTGGCTTCGGAGGGAGTTAGGGAGGCACAGAGTCAGTGGTACTTGAAAAGAAAAGTTATGTTGAAGCAGTAAGGCAACTGAGACGTGAAGAAATGATTGGGATTATAAAGTCCGTTGGCCAGCGATGTGGTGAATGGAGAGGTGAGGGAAAAGTGGACATGTATCATGCGACTGGAGGAGGAGAGTGTCCTTTGCTCTGTTGAGAGAGAGAAAAAGAGTAAGTGCAGGAATTGCGTGGAATGAATCGTCTCATTCCTCTTGGCAAGGTCTTCAGTGAGATCAGAACTGACCGGTCAAATATTCCGACCGTTACTTGTGATGAAGGAGGATTTACGAAAGGAATTGGGATATACATAGATAGATTTTTATGGTATGTGAATAGCAGATAACATTACTTATGAGAGAACGTATGTGCTGCGTATATGGGTTAAGGTAAAGTGTGAGAAGAGGGAAATAGGAAAGGATTTTCGGTCTGTATGTAAAGACTTTCGAATGTTTACCTATATATCTATGTATCTGTGAACATCCCATATTCACTCTGTCTTGGACCAGTAGGTGTGTCCTGGGCAGAGCCACCTCCACGCACCCCAGATCCAGCATAAATCCTAACACCCTTATGCTAATACTTGGCCATGCTGACGCCCCTCTCAGTCATGCACGTCCTCAGTTCTTTCACCTTAGCCTCATTCTTTCCTCTTTTCTTTCCATCTCATTTCCTTCATGCATAACGACACGTGATGGTGTTTATAGAGTAATTAGCGCTTGTGTTCGAGCACTTGGTGGTTCGAATGAGGAGACTGAACCAAATGGATGAAAACGTCTTGAAAAGTTGATGTCTTTGCATTTATTTAAGGCTTTTATGGGCGGACGGCCTGGGAGATGAGAGCTGGTCACGGTTGAACCCTCGTGGCACAGGATGAGTGGAATGATGAGACACGTAATGAGTAGTGAAGAAGAAACTCATGAATCATGGTTAAAGGTATGAGTGTGAGTGGCAGACAGGGGAAAAGATGGTAAGAGACCAATACATCAGCGGAGGATGCAAGGATGCCCAGGTTGCTGTGACTTCATATCCGATTCCGGATGATCACAAAGCTTAAGAAGAGACCGGATGAGTGCGAAGCTTCGGACAACTCCGGATTATCACGAACCTTCGGAGAAGACAGGATGATTAGGAAGCTTCAGAAGAGACCGGAGGATCACAAATCTTAGGACGAGTCCGGATGATCACGAAACCTAGGACAAGTCTGGATGATCACGAAGCTCCATACGAGTCTACATGACCATCACGAAGCTTTGGACGAGTCCCGATGATCACGAAGCTTCGGACTCCGTGATGTGTGACGAAGCTTTCTTTGTTCATCATGATTCTTTACATGTGACCAAGAAAAGAAAATCCTTAGCAATTTCTTTTCTGATTCACACAGTAAGATAATCAACGCCATTCAGAATTCATATTACTGAAGACAGGTATCAATTAAATGCTAATATGATCGCACATCTGCATTACACAACGAATCCTCTACAGCGTTCGAAACGAAGAGCTCAGAAACTGTGTTAATTCCAGGTAATACTCCGCTTCAGGTCTTGATATCAAGCTGCCGA
>JAYMFT010054136.1:0-15143 GCA_038088735.1 Panulirus argus | reverse complement strand
GGACTTCCAGGTGTTGGGTTCCTTCTGTCTGGGTCCTGGAGAAGACCTCTGTGAGGCCACGTTTGCTTAGACTCCTCTTAAAACTTCCAACCGCCATCTTTCTGTCTTTTCCCTTCACTCTCTCTCTCTCTCTCTCTCTCTCTCTCTCAGGTGACTGTGGGTCGTCGTCAGCTCACAGCCGACTGTTAGTTGTCGTCAGCTCTCACACCACAGAGGTGACGACAGCTTTACGAGTCTTATATATTTCCCTTCCCCTCCCCTCACCCCCGCGAGAGTTGATTATTTCCCCCAAGAAAGTTTGGAGCTGTATTGTGAAGCTTCGTTGGTCCCCACGGGTTTAAATCTAGGTCGGCAAATTGGAGTCTTCCACACATTACATAAATTCCCTTCTTCCTCGAAAATTTTTTGGAGCGAGTCTTGCGGGAGATAACGAACCTCTCTGGCTGCCACAATTGGTCGGCAGCTGCTCCGTCATTAGTATGTAGCGAAGACTAGGTCCTCCTCCCCCTCCCGCCGGACCTCACCTCCTCCCGGTGCTGCAGTTCGCTTTATGAAACGAAGGCTTTAATATCGGAGATTATCGGGGCTAATGAGGCTCATCTTTTTTTTTTTTTTTTTCAACCCCCTCCTTCATCCAATCCCTTCAGAGCTCCTCTCGCTCTTGAGAACGCGTATCTCCTGACCTCCAGTGAGACGCGAAGTTTTAGGTCCCTCTCCGTTACACTGCCGCCTCCCTTCGTCTTCCTCCTCCTCGGATGTCCGGACACCCAAGGACCCACCCCCCACCCTGTGTTGGTTCTCCTGCCTCCCGGCAACAGCCTAGACCTCAGACCGCAGTCGAGGTGAACCCCAGGCCTGTTGGAAGGCATTATGTGCTCCCGCTACTGTGGTGTCAGAGTTGGGTCATCCCTTCCGTGAACTTCCTCGCAATCCCCTTACTTCTTCTCTCTGTCTTTGACCCACGTTTGTTAACTCCAGTGCTGTACGCTAGTGGATCGAGATGGTCACTCTTACTTCGCTGTAGTGGTTGTCTTCAGTCCCCTTTAGACCTCACCATCTTGAACCCCTTGGAAGAATCCTTCCCTCTTCCTCCCTTCTGCAGCCCACGTAACTCCGGGACTGTAAGCTAGAATCAGAAGAATTAATGTTTCCCTTCGTAAGCCTAGGGAAGGTTGGCTCGCGTAGTCGTCCTTACAACGCTGGAGTGGTTGTTCTCAGTCCCCATTTAGGACCCCCCCCCCTCGTGCACCCCCTTTGACACATCCTTCTCCCTTCTTCCCCTCTCTCCAGCCCATGTGAATCCACTACTGCAACAAGAACCCCTCAAAAGAATGATCATTGTTCCCCTGCCGAGTCTGACGGGAGTGTGTGTGTGTGTGTGTGTGTTTGTGGCGGGGGGTGGGGGGTGGGGAGGTGGTTAGGAGGTATAGTCACCCTTACGACGATGGCGACGACGATGTCGAGGGCCAAGTGGGCATTTCATCTGGCCCTCCGCAGTTTAGTGCCGCGTTATCCTATAATCCACTGTCTAGCCGACCTCTAACGACCTGACTTTATTACCTGGTCGGTACTTGGCGTCCAAGCAGGGAATGCTTACCGCCTCGTCACCTAGTGCCTTGTGCCGACTTGGCAGGTAATTGGACTGGCAAATCGTCATCATCATCACCATCCACCTCTGGACGAATGTACACGTTCTCTCGGGTATTGCTGACGGAGGATAAATGATTGGTCGTAAAAAAAAAAAATGATCTTGCAAGTCGACCTGCCAACGGGATTCGAACACTGGAAGTATCAATGTGTACATATCTTTTTTTTTTTTTTTTGTCCTTTTTCTTCGTTCCATCAGACAAGAGGCAACGCAATTGGCCCATGGGTCGGAATGATTGTATTGGTAATACTACATTCGGTGTTAAGCTCCACATTTATGTTCTCGTGTGAGTATGGTCGTGGGAGTGAATAGCCAGCATGTAATTTGCGCTAACAGCCCTAAGGGCGCCCAGTAAATGGATCACGGATATTACAGGAACGCCCTAGGACAGTGGTTAGGGTGCTCAAGGTGAAGTTTATGGACCCAGGGTTCGATAACACCGGGTTAACTGACCCCCTTAAAGTATCGCTTGACCCCCCTCACCCCCAACCCCCCACCCCCCTACCCCTTATCTAGACCTGCTGGCTGCCTCAGCCCCTTAGGCACGGCGGTGTGACCTTAGGGAGGTCACGTCAGGGCGGGTGGGCCATGCCATCATACTCGAGGGTCATAACCTCGTGCTCCAAAGAAAAAAAGGATGGCCTATCATCGAGCTCTAGAGGTTGTGTTTACCGTCATGCGTGGAGAGAGGTAATGGCAGCAGTCGTGAGAGGGACAAGGCTTCCCCCCCCTGCGCTGTCCAGTGAGTGGCCTCCTCGAGGAAATGGGTTTTGCAGATCCATGAACATTCCTAACAAGACCCACAGCACGGAGTCCTCCATAACCCTTCGCTGGTCATCAAGAAACGCAATGCCGACAAACAAATGTGATGTTTTGGCTCGTTGTGGAAGTAGTTTTTGAGATGGTTCACCACGTTTTGATGCATGGCTGATAACTCCCGCACACTACTGTGTGGGTGAAAGGCGAAGAATACGATCCGTGTATCTCCCGAGCGTCGCAGAAGGGAAGTAAGACGGGCAGGAGTGGAGGGGAAGGGGTGCTGTAAATCCTTCCCTCCGGTATTATCACTGTGTATTTTAAAGGAGGAGACGAACCGATATTTTTCTTTTTTCCCCCTCGAAGGCTCTATCGTCTGTTCCTTTAGTTACCTTGCTGAGGGCGAGACGTGGGAGACGATTTTGAAAAAAAAGTTAAGTGTCATTATCACCGGTAGAACTACCAACTGTATCAAAGAGAAGAATACGTTTGCAACACTCGAGTGTTTGATTCAAAGTGTTGCCACCAACTCAGGCTTCACTTTGAAACTACCAGAAGGAAAGAGACGTGAGAGATCTTAGTAGCAAGCAACAAGGTAGAGAGGATGTGAAGTACCTATATTGACAAAGGGAGTTGAAAGGCATGATGTGAATTCGTCCCAACAGGTTTGGGAAATCAGCGAATGGTTTACTTACTTACCTCCGCTCTTCTGATGTAAAAGAAAAAAAAAGTAAAAAAAGCGCAGGTGGTTTGCAATTAGTGGGCTGTAAATTGTTCACCGAGATAGCATGAAATTATCTAGTGAACAAGACAAGTCATCGTCAGTGTCAAAGACACAGTCGTCCATTACGCTAACGACCCCGTACGAATGTATAGTATCACCGGTTTGCTAAAGATCCCCATCTTCCATCATAGGTATACTGTGAGACCCGTCTATAACATCATTGGTATACCCAAGACACCCGTCCACCATCAGTGATTCGTCAAGACTCCCGTCTACTATCACTGAGGTACCAAGACACCCGTCTATCATCACAGATATACGCGAAGAACCCGTCCAACATCAACGCTTTACCAACAGAGTCTAGCATCACGAAGTTGACGAGTTCTTATCCAGTTCAGATTAGCGCTCCCCTTCAAACTGACGGTCCTGGAGCTTGTCAGAGATACGAGAACAAAAGCAAAGTCCTGCAGCACTCCTTCCTTCCCCTACCCTGCAGGATCGCTCCTCCCTGGCGAATGCCCCCCCCCCCCTCTGTATATGATCCCATAATTGGATCCTTTTTTTTCTTCACGCCTGGTTTAAGCAGGCGGAGCGAAGAGAGAGAGAGATAGAGAGAGTCGGGATGAAAGCGGTTTAAGTTTCCTGGCGCGAGAGAGAAATTTTGTACAAATCCCCGGGAAGGGCGCTTAATCTCCCTCATATTCCATCAGGATTTGTTCCCTGTTGTGTCTAATTACCACAGCCGACTGTAGCGTTAGTGCTGGTGTTTTCCAGAGAGTCACTGGTAGCACTGGCCGACAGCCCCCTTCCATAACCCAGGAGGGGCAACTTAAACAGCTGTTTTGCTTCCCAGACTCTTTTGTATAACCAAGTTTAGGGTATTGTGGCAATGTGGCTATCAGTGCATCATCTTAGAGTGGATGAAGGTCGTAACTTAAATGAACCATTACGGTGTAACGCCACGATTAACCTGACTCGTACGAATCATCTCTGACCAAACGCAGACGAAACCACACCCTAAGGTGAGGCGAGGAAACAAAAGCAAATCTCACCTTCTGTATAGAGAGAGGGAGGACTGGGATGGCAACTCCATTTCCATTTAAAACTCGCCATAAGTCCGGCCTGAAACGCAGAGGGCTCGCGTCTGGCTCCTAGTAATGTCTTCTCGCTCGCCTCTGGCATCCGCTATGGTAAGCAGTGCAACGCTAAATCTACCGTGGAAAAAAGAAAGAAAAGCAGTAGGGACGGGGCCTTAAGGACTCTACCCACCGCTTCTTACCAGCAGGGAATTTAAAAAGTGTTTAAACGGCGCTCGGTCCATTACCTCGATCTTTCCAACCATCTTTGTCGCCTAATATACCACATAAAAGGCACTTTGGCTCTCTCTCTTTCTCTCTCGCTCGTAAAAATTTCTCTCGCTTCTCACAGTTTTGCTCCGGTTAACCACCACCACCTCCGGCTGGAAGAGAGTTCCCTTTCTTTTTAGCTCTGTGGTCTTCAGTCCCGCTGATGATTTCTGCTCTCTCGCACCGCTAACAACACGCAAATGACTAGCCTCGTTTTGATCACGTCCTGACTGATTCTTCGGGTTGTTCGTTCTGTATTAGTACTTTTACAACACGTTCCGCCGAGGCGCTCACCCACGCCGGCCCTAACCACTCAGACTCTTGACCTCAAAAAACTGAGAGCGAGTAGGCTGCGATGCCTGGTGCAAATTCTTTTTTTCGGGAGTGTAATTGTCGCTCGACTCGTCACCTGCAAGCCTTGACTTCTTTGAGTATCACAGTTCCACTCCTTGGGTATGAGAGCGTGACCTAATGATCTAACACCGTCGTCTCGCTGAAGGCGTTCAGTAACCAACTTATTTTGTGGCTTTGATCTCTGACCTGTTGATTTCAAAATGATTCCCAGAGCAGGACGTGCAAAGGTTTTTTATTCCTTTTTCCTTATCTTTTCCAAGCTCGAGTACCCCACCTTTGCGCGATGTTCCATCGTCACACGGCCACACATGCAAAGCTACGGGGCCAAAGGTGGTGCCGCGTTAGTGACCTGGTGAGATGTTCAGAACTGCAGTGACGCGGCTACTTTAAGTCATTGATTCCCAACCTCTGATTGAGAGACGTATCAATAACCTGTCTCTCCCTCACTTTGTGTACCACCTCACATCCAAATTCATGGTTAAGCATTGTCAGATAATTCGAATATTAAGTAAATCATACGTGTATGTCATTTCGATATTAAGTAAATCATATGTGTATGGCATTACTTTGCCTCTGAGAATAAAATAACATAGATGTCGTCCAACATCCCTGAACACAAGAGATATTCATATCTTCATCCTCCAAAAGACTGGAACTTCTAAGACTCTCGCTGGGTACAGTTTGGACGGCATTCGCGCACTTCTTGTAGTATTCGTCCTACTGGTTGGGAGCCAGATTTTCAGATGACAAAAGCCTTCGATGTTCCGAAACGACTGCAGGTCTCCCCTCACCATCTGCCAAGCGTCGAAGTGGTCATTGCCACTGCTCTTCGTCGCACACAGCTGGCATGAACTTTGGCCCCTTTGGGATTCGAACGAAGGCCTGATATTCGAAATAATGAAAGAGGTGCCTGGCTTAGTGGATAGTGTTGTACGTTTTAATAGGATGAAAGTCGGCTGCTCCAGCGATGAATGGCGCGTAGCTGTAACTTCCGGATGGAAAACAACATGGAGAGAACCTAGAAAAGAAATGTGAATGTCTCCTTAATTCACGGTCTGGAGAGATACGAGATACCTCCGGGAGAGATATGGGGAGACCTGGGTAATAAGAACAGACGAAGGTGAATAGAAGGGAAGCTCAGACTTCCGTAGGTGGATACGAACTAACAGATTCTCATTGTGATACAAGTGACGCTAAACCCCAAGTCGACATTGTACATTGATGCGAATGAGCTGAGCATTACGCTCTGCTGAGGTTGATGAATACGCACGTTCTGAGATACAACGAAACGTAGGAAGGTTAAGGAGTGAGCTAACGTGCATATATTAAGATTAGATTCCGTAACAATGAAATTAGTTCGTCGTAACTCTGGGCCAACTTCTGCCAATGAATAGGTAATGCATGTAAGCCCGGGGTGTAATTGGTGCATTCAGATAACTAATGCTGGCACTTAGTTAATTGGCGTCAACACGGGAACAGCTCCTGTCGACAGCGAGATAACATACGTAAACACCGAACGGACTGATGTAAACAATGAGATTATGGATGTAAGGCGGCCTGGGTTCGTGTGAACATTGTGACGACCGCTCGCATTATTCCTGGCTGGCTGCAGAGGGACTAATCCTTAGTCTTCTGATCACTGCAAGAGGGGGTAGGTTAATTGAGCATGAGAGAATCGGTATGTAAAATATGTGGTCTTTAGTGATGGCAGCTGTACGCTTGCCTAAAATGTTTACCAGTTTTTTTTTTACCTTGGATTTTCTAGAATTGAGGGGAGTTTGTGGACTCGTCCATCGAAGCCGGTGTGCAGTCTCCGATCTGCTGGTACCTGTGTCTTTCCATTTTTGATTACAGTTCTTAAGGTTCCTGTGTCTTGGTTTCCTTATCTTTGTTTTACGGCTTTGACAAAGCATTTTGTGAAGTTTTATTCCTGCGGAATAAAAGGCAGAGTCAGGGAATGATTATTTTCCAGCAAAAAGTTTGCATGTGAGTTAGCGTGAATAACTGTGCCATTCCGCCTGTTTCATCACAGTAGCTGAGCGTTTCATCGGGGTTTATTAACACGTAAATGTACCCTTCTTTCGGGAGAGTGCAAGTGGAAGGTGCTGGATTCGCCTTCACCTAATGCATTTCGTGTTTCGAAATCTTTCCCCTTTTGGTATGACTCCGGCAGGCATTTTTCCTTTCCCTTTAATGTTGAAGATTCAAGTCTTCATTAAGGGCAGGCCTTCAGTAAATGCAACAAAGGGCTAAAGAGGTAGGAGACTTAGGAGGGAAGTAAGTAGTATTTAAAGAGTCTTGGAAGAATTGGAAAACCTGCCTTTTGTAAAAAAAAGAAAAAAAAGAGCAAGTCGAAGCTGTTAAGAAAAACACGTGAAGGTAGAGTTCCAAAGCCAACCAGCGTAAGGAAAGAAACAGACGTTACAACGGCCCAGTATGAGGTTTGCATTCGTTACAGCAATACGGAGGGAATTTTTTCCAGGGATGAGGCTAGCAGACAGGGTACGTAATGTAAGTAGGACACGATATTCGATATTCTAGTTGTTTTTAATGGTTGTATGGGTGTCATAAGGAGACATGAGAAAGACTCTTTAAGATTTGTACGTATAGTAATATGTATCTTACTCTCTTTCCCTCTTGCGCCCACTTCCATCTACACTCCCTCCTTCCTTCTCCTCCTCCTCATCCATGTAAACTCCCTTTCCTTCCATAATCCAACTCCTCCATCTATACTTACGTACTCTCCGTCTCCTCCTCCATCATATGTTTCCCTCTTACTCACCGTTTTCATCCTGCTCCTTCACCACTTCTTAGTCTTTACCTCCTTCTCTACTTCACCTTTCTTCTCCCTGTCACTCACGTCTCAAAACGTACCTTTTCATATCCTTCTTTCCTTCGTTCACTTTCAGTCCCACCTCTCCTTCAATCCTCCCTCTCCTCTTCTACTATCCCCTACTCTCTCTCTCTCTCTCCTTCTCATATTATCTTTCATTATCTTTTTTTTTTTTATCCCATCCTCTCTTCTCCTCATTCTCGAGGGTCATGAAGGAGGTACAGAGGGGGAAACTCTCGTTTCCATGTCGGTAATGACACAAGGAGGGGGTCAGCCGGGCCTTCGTCATTGTAAATAGGCTAAGGGGAGAGAGAGAGAGAGAGAGGGGAAGCTCAGTGTGCTTGGTCAGTGAAGGAACGCTGGAAGAGGAAGTGGTGGTGTCTTGGATGACAAGCAACACCGCGGGAGGGTCTGTGTGTACGGTGCTTAAGATCGAGGTTGGGTAGAAAAATACAGGCACCTCTTGATCACCCTTCTTTTGAGATAGAGGCTCAGACAGGACGCTGTGCAAAATGTTTACGATTTGATCTATATAGGTGGAGGTTATCACAAACATCACTGGCATAGGAGGTGATTGTAGGAAACATATGATTGTTGTTTCAGTGGCACATTCCTAAAAGGCAAGGAACCAGGATTCTATGAAAACTGCTTGTGGTTTTTCTATCAAGTTTGTATAATTAATTGAAGACATATTTTGCCTTATATCCAATATACTAAAAGAGAACTTAGTTCAGCAGCCGCAGTACATCTAAGTTTACTTTCAAGTGCACCTGGATCCCTTCCATTGTTTATGGACTTATTTCCCGGTGCAGAAGGGGACGCACCCTGGGTCAGGGACGGAGCTGTCGTAATCTAACACGCTAGGCGGGGACAACGTCCTCCTCAATTCTTGTTTCGGTTTCAGGAACCTTTCGTTTTGATGCTCCACACCACACTTTTCGAAGAAAATTATTCTTTTTTTCCTCTCTCTCAAGAATAGCTCTCGCCACAGCTATATTGCACAGTAAGATGTTTAGCTGTAAGTATTGAGAGCATATCACTAGCATAACAATACCAGGCGAACACAAGAAAACAGATCAGCCAAAGATTGTTTATACAGCAGATGCAAGAACCGAAATACTTTGAAAGACAAGCAGAAGCGACGGCAAGATAAGCAGTCAAGCAAACAAATGCATTCCACGTTAGTTATTCATTATATATACATTATACATCTACCAGGCCACGTTGATAAATAACTAAGATGGGTTCTTTAATCTTGTAGGATATTTGTTGATTGTTGCAACAACGAATAGGCTGCCTTCTTGCATTTTCAGTATGTAAACTGTAAACCTAAGACTGTAGGAATACTCGTGGACACCCGAAGCAAAAGTAACTAAATGCAGTAATTGAATTGCACCGTTAATCTTCTGTTTAGTTTCTTTACGAGAATTCTCATTTTTTTTCTGGCAGACCTCACCGTCGTGTATTGCCAGAATAACCTCATCAATAACTAACCAGTCCCTGGTAGGCGGTTTATGAGGCCTGTCAGTAAGGGCCGTGTCCCCGAGCATGGAAATGCTTCCGGTAGGTTCATTAGGTCCGTCGGTAAAATGCCTTGTCACAAGACAGGGTCAACTCGCCCTTAGGGGAAACTCGAGCAGAGTTGCCAGCTGTCTGCTGGGTTAGGTCTGTCGCAACCACAACCACAGATGGTACCCAAATTGTCTGCGAAGTGGGGGAAGAATGAGCAACTGGTTGGGGCTGCGCGCCTAATGCCTGCGCCGGGAATCGAACCCGAGACAGGAGATTAGAAACCAAGGCGCTCGCTACTAACCACCCAACCTCGTGAGAGAAATCCCTTATTCCAAAGCTTAGAGGGTGAATCCACTTCGTTAAATCTGTGGTGTAGATGAGATCATTCGAGGACGTTCCTATTTGCCGCATAGTGGATTGCATGACTGGGGTAACCTTACCGTCTGTGATCAGTCGTCATTGAGTACCTGGAGTGTAGTTTCCTTTTGTCTCTATCGTGCCGCGGCACCTGGCGTTTTGTTATATATATACTACAGCCCTTGCGTTCTGTTGTTAATGCTGAGTTCCCTAAAGTCTTTGTTTTATCTTGTAGCCCTTACGTTCTGTTTATGATGCCTCGCGTTCCGTTGTTCGTGCTGTGGCCTCTCGCGTTCCGTGGTTTACGCTGTGGCTCTAGTACCTCGCTGTTTAAGATATGTCTCTAACGCCCTTCTCATATGCCATAGCCCTTAAGTTCTGCTCCATTACGCAATATCCATTGCGGTCCCTTGTGTTTGCTATAGTCCATAAGATTTGTTGTTTAGTTGTCAATGCTACGGTTCGTACGTTCTGCTGTGTATGCTGTTGGCCTTGAGTTCTGCTGTTTGAGCTGTGTTCATCACTGTATTCACTCTGCTGTTGTCAACCTCACATTACATTTTTTAATTTTTTACTCAGATTCCCCGTGGATGTCTGACTGGGGTTACAGCCGAAGGTCTTGTATGATTAATCAGGTTAGTTTGGTTAGGTTTCTGGACGGGTGACTGGCTCATTTTGACCCTCACTGTCAAGCAACGACAATCATTAACCGAAATATCCGTAAGATGTTCGGGTGTAAGGGATAATTCTAAGACCACATACACTCTCACTATGCATGTGTCCCGTAGATTGAAATTCCCTCTTTTTAATTATATTCATTCTTATTTTTAATGCAACTTTTTTGTTTAATATGAATTTCTCGTATCTAGACTCTGATGACATTGCAATGTACTGTGGCACGTAATACTTGTGTATATATATATATATATATATATATATATATATATATATATATATTATCTTTAACTTATTTCATTTATTGTTTTTCTCCTAGGATTAATATGTGGGATATGTCAGGTATTTCAATCTACTGTGAAAGATTCTTTTTTTTATGTCGGCGTGTGTCACGTATTCCGGTAAAAAAGGAGGCTGAGGAAAAAAATGTGCCTAAAAGTCCCTTATCTCCATACCGTTGATTGACTCGAGTCCACAGAAGCGTCGATCATAGTGTGAGGGAGGGAGGGAGAGAGAGAGAGAGAGAGAGAGAGAGAGAGAGAGAGAGAGAGAGAGGCGGTGAATAGATACAGTAGCTTTAGCGAAGCCACCAGCCGCCTGTGAAATACGAGGTATTTTTCACGATCTGTGAAGGAAAAATTTATAGATTAAGCTCCGAGAATCTGAAAATTTTAGGAGTGACTCGGAACTCATACTCACAGCTCCTCACTTTTTAATCTTCGCTCAGTCGTCTCTTCCAATCCTTTCCCAGGAGCCAAAGCTATTGGGGAATCTCCCTACCAGTGTTCCTGTGACTTTATACTCTCTTCCTCATAGCAAGTCATAGCGCTTAGAGTCCCCTGAGAGAGAGACAGGGGTCAATTCAACCCTAAAGCATATCCATTTACTTTAGGATCTTGTGCCCCCCCGAAACACGACGCTGACCTTTTATAGATCTCGCCCACTACACTCCACTGGCCCCAGAAGTCTTCCCCACGTCACCTCTGATCTTTCCAAGGACTATCGGGACGTTGGTTTTTTGGCGTCTAACGCATCGGTGTTCTTTGGAAAGGAGCTTCACACCAACGCCTCACTCACAGCATGCATGAGCTTCCTCACAACGCTTCAGTCACTGTAGAGACTCCCTCACAGAATAATCCTCCTCCTCCCAACACTTCTTCAGTCATTCACTATGGAGAGATTCTTTTACAGTGCAATTCTCGGCCGCTCTCATGGACTCACTCGCAACGTATTCCTTCCTCAAAATATTTCTGTCACCGTGAAGTTTTTCTGCACAGCGTTACAGTGACTCGAAGTTGTTGTTTTCCTACAAAAAAGAAAAATGTTTTGTGTTCGTCTTCATGGCCCTCTCTCTCTCTCTCTCTCTCTCTCTCTCTCTCTGTTTGTGTCTGTGTGTCTCGTCATGTAATTTCATCAGTCACATAATGGCAACCTCATGACGAGGACCTGAAATAGATTAACACGAGGTGGAGAGAGAGAGAGAGAGAGAGAGAGAGAGAGAGAGAGAGAGAGAGAGAGAGAGAGAGAGAGAGAGACCCCCCCGCTCTGTGCCGCCGGCCGAGGCAGACAAGTGGGTGAATTTAATCCCTTAAGAACGACTGTACACGACCTGTGTCAGGGTGGGAAAAAAACCGGGTCATCATACCCAGGGCTCCTACCTCCTTGTTCAGTACGACCCTCAGAGCAAGACGAGACGGACGACCCTTGTGCATTACAAAGACGACCCTTGCCTAGATCAAGGTCAGAAGTCCAGGCCAATTGCACCCAAGAGTTACCGTACCGTCTTAACCGAAGGGTCGTACACGTAGTGCCCTAGGTGTTCGTTCGCACCACCACCACGCCCACAAGGGGGTCGTAGCGTCGACGCGTCGTCGTGCTCAGCTGGAAAGTTGTCACCCTTCCCCTTTTCTCCTCTCTGCTTTCTGCTGCATCTTTTTTTTTTATCATCGCTTTTAATTCCATCTGGCACGGGGAAATCGAACACACACACACACACTGTCAAGATATGCCATCCGTATTTCGCTCTCCGACGAAATTCGTAACCCGGAACGTTATAGATTAGAGACCTCCTTCTCCCCCCACCCTCCCCCCTCCCCCTTCCCCCCGTCCTCACCTTTCAACTTCATGCGAGAACATAAACAGAACTTTGGGCGCGCGACTGGTCGCATCTCTCACGAACGCCAAAGTCGAGTCTGGTGGTGAGGGAGGGGAAAAAGAAAAAAAAAAGAGAAAAGAGGAAAGGATCTGTGAATGATTTCTGGCATCTCCTTCCCTAAATTGCACTTCGGGGCAGTATCTATCGCTCACAAGTCAACACTGAGGGTGACAAAGAAACAGGAGGAATTATCCGGTCCGTGTTTGCCGAGGAGTTATTGTAAATTCACCCTCACCCCCGACACACTGGGTCTCACAATGGCCCCCAGTATGCACTTAGCGTGCCAGACAGTGGCTCATCTTTGCAATAAAGCGGCTGTTGACTTTTATATTGTCTCACCCAAAGACGGGGAGATTATTTTGTGTTTTTTTTTTTTATTTTACGCTTCTAAGGAGAGAAAAAGACGCGGGTTAAATGCCGAAGTGGTCTTTCTGCACGTAATTCTCGCACGTTATAGTGTTCATGGGGTGAATGTGTGAATATTTTTTTTTCTCTCTCTCTCTCCCTCTCGTATGTCCCGTTTTTGCGATATGAGATCCTTGCACAACGGTCATGCTAAGCACAGAGTGAAATTTTGGACAGTGTGTTAGTATTAAAGATGTGTTGCTCATACTTAATCTTTTATATCCTCTTTAATTCATGAGTTATGGCCTTAAAAGCTTTATCTTTTGTGATTATTTTTCCTCGTCTTTTTCACTTGGTCACGTTCGTATAGAGAAATCTAGTGATTATCAAAAATGTATATGATTATCACTAGGGAGATCTGGTAATTAATAAGAATGAAAATCATCGTATGTTATCATTGGATGAATCCGAGAATTATTAAGAATGAAAATAATTATCACATTAAATTCTCCAACTGAGTTTTATGTCATTTACACTCGAGAATTTCCACTCGCTGCCAGTAATTCCCAGCAGAAATTACTCTAAGGTGCTTTATGTCTGTTAGCGTGCTGCAGGCATTCTCATAGCAATGCACGTGACATTGTTCCCGAGTTCTTTATTAGGGTTTTCGTAAAGAGAAACTAATTTGTAAGACACTTCACCTTGTGTTATCCGTTAAGCTATGTACCTAAGCATGTATGTATACGAGGGGTATTACTTTCATTTTTCCTGATGCACCCAACTGATACTTTCATTCTACAGGGACAGTTAAAGATTTGTATGAAAAACAGCATTCTATTTTCTCTGCAATCATCGAGGATCATTGCGATTATGGGTCCCGTAACATAACCAGTCCTTTACATCAAAAGAAATACGCGCGTCTAAGGAGTAATCTCCATTAGTTCATTGAAAGGATTCAACACATAAAGCTGCTGTGAAGAAAATGCATAAGTATCACTTCAACGTAGAGTCATGAAAGAAAGATAAGGAAGTCCAGAATGGTGTTAGAGAGGGAGGGGAGGAAATAGAATAAGCAAAAACCAAAAATCCATATGAATATAAAAACCTCGTTCGAAAGAATATAAGAAGCGAAACTCAGATTCTTTAATGGACAGGCAGTTGATTAGTTCAGTGCTGCTGTCCTCCGGGCGATCGATGGATTTGCTCAAAGGCAAGGAGGAGGAGGAGGAAGAGGAGGAGAGAGAGAGAGAGAGAGAGAGAGAGAGAGGTGAGGAACGGTACAGGGGGAGATGCCACGCTGAAATCGAATGACACCTTGGACGACTGACCGACTCTGGCTACTCTCCTAATGCTCTTGGTTACATACTTCCGCATAACGTGACATATTGCTTTTTGCCCCGTCGTGATGTATAGACTTCCCTCACCCTTAACGGCGTTTCCTCCTTCCTCAAGCTAACGTCCTCTGCACCTCGTCCATTGCTGACGTCAGGTGGGTGCTTTGATCTGACGTCGTCTCCTTCCATAGTTATGACCCGACTTGCGTCGTCCGTGTCTTCATGCTGACATCAGCTACGTCCCCTGACTTCGCGTCCTTTCCTGGGCGTCACTCACCGGGAGAGCTGGCAGGGCCGGAGGAGATCCTAATTACTCTCGGGTTCCCTGGCGTCCAGTTAGATGTCTTGAGGAGCCTTCCTCTCTCTCTCTCTCTCTCTCTCTCTCTCTCTCTCTCTCTCCCCCCCCACCCCCAGGTACACACCTTCGTCTTCATTACCAAAAGCTCTCAACATATCCGTCCGGCATAAATTTCCATCTCATACGCCCGGCGTCTCCGGGGCCGGGCCTCCCAGACTTTGTATCACAGTTTGTCTCGTGGCGTGTGTGTGTGTGTGCAAAATGTCTCTTATGCATTACGGAAATTGGAGTTCAGAGTTGCTGCATGTGCTGTTTCCGAGTGGCTCCTTCGTGCATATAATGCTATCGCGTCTTAAATGTCGGGCCGCCGTAATA
Source organism: Panulirus argus (assembly GCA_038088735.1). Taxonomy (NCBI): domain Eukaryota; kingdom Metazoa; phylum Arthropoda; class Malacostraca; order Decapoda; family Palinuridae; genus Panulirus; species Panulirus argus. The sequence goes on along the minus strand of JAYMFT010054136.1, from coordinate 431 downwards.
ATGCACTGCGAGGATGGCGAGCATCGGCAAAGCGTTCGGGCCCCGCACTCAATGAAGGTAGGCAAGTGTGGTCCTTTACTGAGCGCTCGCCCGGTCGCTAGCAGCATCACCCACATAAAGACGGTCGGGACATTCAAACAAGGACAATTGCAAAAAAAAAAAAAGATAAAGAAAGATATGTATTTGCATTCTATCAAAACACTTTGTAGGAGAACAGTATGGTTTAAGTGTTTACCTCTTGTTGAGCGAAACATCGGACGTGATTTGTGCCAACGACTCACCTTGGAGGGCGAAGTAGACAAGGTTTAAGCAGAGGATATTGTGTGTGTGTGTGTGTGTGTGTGTGTGTGTGTGTGTGTGTCTGGAGAGAGAGAGAGAGAGAGAGAGAGAGAGAGAGAGAGAGAGAGAGAGAGAGAGAGAGAGAGAGAGAG
>JAYMFT010054135.1:0-29655 GCA_038088735.1 Panulirus argus | reverse complement strand
TATATATATATATATATATATATATATATATATATATATATATATATATATATATATATATACATATATATATATTGCTGTTATTTAGAAGTCAGATCATTTGTCCAAAGGAAAAAAAAATGGAAGACAAAGAAAATGGATAAACAAATCTATATGATTAGAAAAATGAAATACAGTATGTCAAGGTTTTGCAAGGATGATACCTACAAGCCTTGCCCACTCTTGGGAAGCATCTTAACAATATTTAGGCCATGAAAATGGACATCTCTCCACCAACGCTGGGGTGGACGCTCTCTGAAGAACTGCAGGTATTCATTTTGCTTTCATGACTCAGTGCGGTAGTGAGGGAGGCTCGTCGCAATCCCTTCCCCTTTTAACGGGTCCCAGAGGGAACGAGGATGTGTTCTCTACACGACTTCTCAGATCTTCAGTCGCAGAGCTTTGTATACGCAAGCCTTCACCGTGTACCTCTCGATGCTCCACTGAGTGTGTGTGTATGTGTGTGTGTGTTTATGCATTCGCTAGGTCAAAGGCAAGCAAGGGGTTCCCGTCAATAACAGCCTGTTCTCTGGTGCGCTATTACTGGCCTAGATCGAGTGTGTGTGTGTGTGTTCACAGAGTGCCATTACTGGTACAGGACGGGGTATGTGTGTCTGTGTCTCTGAATATATGCGCGCATTTATAGTGCGGAGTTTTGTTTGTATGAGTCCAAAAACAAGTTCTGTGTTCTTGTAAAAAAAAAATAAATGCTCTAATTTCAAGCCTGATGAGCTCTGAATACCCTGTTTTGTTGATGGGAAGGAATACATTGCAATACCCTAAAATAATGTTGGGGTCTACCGAGATACCCTGAGGTATTGATGTTCTAAGGAAGGGTGTAGAACGCAAACAGTGGCGATTAGAGAGAGAGAGAAAGAGAGAGAGAGAGAGAGAGAGAGAGAGAGAGAGAGAGAGAGAGAGAGAGAGAGAAGAAATAAAAGGGGAAGGAGGGAGATGAGATGATTGAGAGTTAGGGTGGAGGGAGTTAAGGGAGAGTAAGAAAGGGACCAAGAAAGGGTGCATGAGAAAATGATAATCAGAGACACTTGGTGGGTGGGGAGAGGGTACGGGCGAGGCTAGCAAATTTGTTGCATTACTTCCGAAACTTTGAGAAAGAATCCTGCCTCCATTATTGTGGCGAAAAGTTTTCAGTCTATTAAGCCGAGGATATCATTTTTCTACTTTTCCACTGTCCTTCGTAACGGTTAAAATCTGATCCAAGAAGCAAGCACTCTCAGTTACTTACTCGGGTAAAATGAGTTCACCGAGTTCTTCTGAAGGAAAAGGAATAAAAACGCGTACATAAACACAGTTGCTGGGGAGGGTAATAGCCAGACACCATGGGTCCCAAAGCCGAAGGTCTTACGGAGGAAGACTCCATCATGAAACTGTTGGAGGAATTTGCAGAGGACGAAATTTAAATCTGGTGGATGTAGTACGTGTTCGAGAGGGTGCAAGGTGTTGTAAAGAAGAACGAAAACGATGAAGAAAGAAAACGATGGAGAAAGAAAACGATGGAGAAAGAAAACAGACACAATGAAAAGAAAAGGGAGAAAGAGATGAAAGAAGAAAAAAAATATGAGGAAAGATTGTGTTCAGCCCTCTCCATAGCACAAAAATAACAACAATTAAGACAGCTGATGTACTCACCAGGTAGGAAAATCTGTTCTTCCGTCTGATGAAGCAGAGAACCAAGAGCCCCGTCAAGATAAGCTGTAACTCAGAGAAAAGCTAAAGTTAGCCTTCAAGCCAGTCAAGTCAGCTACAGTACAACTTATGCTATTTGGCGGGACTAAAAATTCTGAATTATTACACTTGAATAAATGCTCTCTTTAGGTTATAAAAAAAATCATAAAAACACACGTTAATATATATCTAACTTCATTAAGTCAGCACATAAAATATCAAATGTGTATTAGCTTTAAACAGATACCAAAATGCATTATGTCATCACAGTCAAATATCAAATACTAACTGTACTAACCCTGAGTAAATATCAAACTCAATCAAGAAACATCTTAATACAACAAACAACAAAAAAAAAATTACCGTACACGTCAAATGTAAAAAGGCAACAAAAGTCATGGATTGTGTACTTCGCTGGATTTAAGGGCTATCGACTGCTATACAGTCTAACATCCCGTTCTACTAACGCTGTGATCTCTCTCTCTCTCTCTCTCTCGCCAAATGTGTGTGTGTAGATTCACGAAGAAAATTAAGAGACGGACTTAACGCGGATCAGATCTGATAAATACTGCACCACAAACACAGACATTAATTAACAGTTTCCATTAGCGAGGTTCACTTCCTCCCTTGACATAATCCTCCTGACAAAGGACCGTCAGGAGATATAAAAAAAAATATTCTCTGTTCGCTGTCCGTATCAGAGGGTCCTAGCTTTATCACCACCCATTGGTTGACGGTAACCATAGAATTGAACTGACTGTATTTATGAGTGTGATACAGGCTGCTAACCTTCCTATGTAATAAAGAAACACTAAAAAGCCAATTCCTTACATCTGAAATGAAATGGTTGGTTGCTTAGGCCTAGTCAGTACCAGGGTCTTCAGGCTGTCAATGTCAAGCACCATCCACCAACCGGAAAATATCTAACAATCTTCTTCAAGTATTATACACAATCCTAATATCATATATACACTCACCATGTACGTATCTCATTATGTAAAGAAAAAAAATATAAACATTGTTACTGATGACCAAGATATTATCATCTATTTCCTCTGTTCTTATTATTTACATTTCCTTCAGAAAAGCAGATGAACTCAAAAAACTGTAATCAAACCCTCCCCTTAGTCCACAACACGCAAAAAATATCCACCCAATAATAATACCTACACTCTCTTAATTCGATCTACCAACTGCATAACTGCTCTGCATAAATTTCCAGCGAGAATGTTGCTTTCAGGATCATTTAAATACAAATGTGCTACGCTAAAGCATCATGAAAGCTTTAATGTTAAAGGTTAGTAAGGCTCGGGTGGTTCAGTTATCACCGGCAACGGTGCATAACCTCAACTTGGGCAAGATTCGTCAGCAGCCATATTCTTTCTTTTTTTCATGCATATTCGCCATTTCCCGGTGAGCGAGATAACGTTAAGAACAGAGGACTGAGCCTTAGAGGGAAAATCCTCACTTGGCCCTCTTCTCTGTTCCTTCTTTTGCAAACGTTAAGAACAGAGGACTGAGCCTTAGAGGGAAAATCCTCACTTGGCCCTCTTCTCTGTTCCTTCTTTTGGAAAAGTAAAAACAGGAAGGGAGGTTTTCTAGCCCCCCACCTATTTATTATGTTTTATAACTTTCATGTTTATACATTATTCAGTTTTACATAGAACACACTATTGTATATTCTGTACTTAGTGACCTATGCCATTTGTAAATGTGTCTGCCAGCATCTCATTTTAGAATATTTCACTCTTTTTTCCTCTATATCACGTTTAAGATCATTTTTCTATTATGGTCAGAATCACATTCAACATTCACTGAATCAATATCATTTATCATTAGTGCCTTAGAGAATATCACTAACTTTCTGGAAGTAGCATGCACAGCTGCATGGTTTTTGCAGAAAGTAGCAAATGCAAAATATGGGAAAATTCCCAGCCCCCCTCTAATTATGTAAAAAGTTAAGAATAGTAAACTAATGTAAATATTCCTTCTCTTATTTCAGTGTGAAAGTGGAGGTAGAGAGGCGTAACAGTCATAACGAATACAGGCTGTCAGTGGTGTCTGGTGTATTAAGCAGGCGTCGCTCTCTTCTAGAAAAAACACACGTAAAATGTATCCATATTCGTGGAAAAGGTAGAGGCATCTTGGATGGTCAACCCAAGGACTACTTACTGAATTGCCTTCGCTGCTGAAATGATACTTGGTGCAGAGATTCTCCAGTTTCGTCTATGACAGAACAGAGAACTGAATAAGGCCTAAAGCTAAGGTTAGCAAAAGGGCACTGTCTGCTGAGGGTTTAGAAAGCCTCAGATTAAAAACAACTTTTTTCTATAAGGTGCAAATCATAAGATAACTTCATCATGTCACCTACGGGTTACCATAATCTTTTAAACTGAAGCATATATTGTTTGTCTTGAGTTTTATTGCATTGCTCTTATATTTAAGAGTCTTTGGGTCACTCTCACTCAAATTAGTCTGCAATCTAGTGGAATGATGTTTATATGTGCAAGAACCACATTTCTAATGTTATTGTGCAGTTTAACCCTTAAACTCCTGGGGTTGGTACCCTTTCCCTACCCTAAAAACGAAAAAAATCAGGGATTTTCAGGTTTGCCCAAAGTTTTTCCTTGACATTTGAATGATATTCGTTTTACAATAAAGAAAAAGCATGTAAGAGTAGGTTTAGGCCACAAACTTCCTTCTGAGAGTGTTTTAAAGTTTGGAATGCCTCACAAGCAAGGAGCACTGAAGACTTGCTGTAAGCAGCTAGAGTTGCGTGATGTAGGCTGCCACCCTGTTTATTTGATCATTTGTACAATTATTTCCCTCACCCATACTGTGAGTTATTGACAACTTGATCTTCTTTACGACAGAATGAACTATTTTCATTCTTAAACGTTTTGAATCGTACAACTATTTTGTTTGTGATAGTAAATGGAAATTTGTGTATAAATATGTGAGGATGTTTGGTTGGCATTATATAGTTAATTTCCCTTTGCTGCCACCTGGGTTCACAAGTCTTACACACCAAGATACATCTAAATGTTCTGTTTATTTGGTATTATTTGTTTCTCTCTCTTGCAGTCTAATACATGCATATTTACTTCTTAGAGGCTGATAAATAGAATACAATACAAAATCTGTTCCCATAGTAATACTGTGAGGTACGTAATGATATGTATTTGATTTCATAAGAATGAGACCGTGAAATGAAGAGGTAAGATTAATTTTTATGATAATACTTGGATAGGTAAAGGATAAGACAGGTACTACCAAAACAACAAAAAATGAACAAGCTTTAGTTCTAGATTACAGGGAGGTAAATAGTAATGAGTATGTGGTTGTGTAATGATGCCCCATCAATTCTTTTTCTCTTTTTCTAATTCACAAATGTTTACTTTCGGGAGGCTGATAAATAAAAGACTATAGTTCATGAACAAAATCTATTCATAGCTATGGTAATACTGCAAGGTAAAGTTATGTAATTAATTAGATTAAGTGATAATGAGACAGTGATAAAAGAACTAAGAATTTTTTCTATAATAAAACCCAGAGGTAAATAATAATACAAATGATATCAAAACAAAGATAAAATGGACAAGCTTTAGAGTACTGAAAGGTAAATAACTGAGTAGTTGGTAATTAAAAATGATACTTCCCCAATCTCTCTCTTATTCAGATACACACATATTTGTTTTTAGTAGGCTGATTATTAAAAGAGAATATGGTCTATGAACAAAGTTTGTTCCTCTGGTAACACTTTTTAAAAGACAGGTTTTTCACTTCCTCCAAAATTCATAAATACTTTCCCTTGTCTCTTCTTTTTCCCTTCCATTAGCCTCTCTCTATTTCAATTAAGGCCTGACCTTTTGTCTATAACTGGAGGCTCCAACTTAAAAAAAAAAAATGCACAAAGGCTCTTAACATGTCAACAGTATCTTGTTTACATGCACCTTTGAGATCTACATGCTTTTGTAGAACAAAATACAACCTTGAAAAATGAACAAGCTTTAGTTCTAAGGCTAACCGTTGGCGACACTGATTTCACTTGTGGTAGGAACACCTGCTGCCTTATCATGGTCAGTCACTTTCAGTGCTGGCAGTATTATTTTCCATAAAATCACTTTCCACATGCTGAGAGGTATATAATAGTACATATAATATCAGAACAATGAAAAATGATTAAGCTTCAGTTCTAGGGTAACTAGTGGCAACATGGGCTCCATTTCTGGTAGAAACACCTTCTGCTACCATACCTTGGTCATTTTCAGTGCTGAAAGCATCATTGTCCATAAAATCACTCCACACAATTGAAAGACAGATCATCATCGAGTAATTTACAATCATCTGATGGATCCTCTAAATCTAGCTAAAGCCACTCAATTTCCTCTCTAGAAAGTTTTCAGAAATATGTTATGTCTGGCATGGTTGGAGGTTGACTGACCATGGGGAGATATTATGTCATTGCCAACTCTGCAAGCACCCAGGCTTGGCAAGCAGCCTTCAAATAGATGTGAATCTCGATCCATATAAATACACTAGAGGAGTCACTTGCCTTGCATAAATGTACATCTGGAGGAGTTAAGGGGTTCATCAGTCATTATCATAAAGACACTAAAACATAATTTTTTCCATATGACCTCATTATAGGAGTCGCTTAATTGATTTTATGTCACACTTAGTTTATGCAACACATTATGTTGTCACACCGTGTCTGTCTGACTGTGGACACGTTTTTGGAAGCACAATAACTCAAGAACAATACATGACAGAAACTTCACACACCATAGTTTACCCTTTGTGGAAGTGTCAGAATGATTTGATCTTTTTCAAGAGTAAGGAGTGCTGAAAGATGGAAAGTTGAAATTCAAAACATATATGTACTAGGCAAAGACATGTATTATGGCATACAAATTTTACTAAACTGATAATTTTTTACCGGCCTTATTTTCACTTGTGGCACGACATTAGACAGTGCAAGTGTCTCTTGTCAAATTTGTCATTAATTTTATTTTGAATATTTTTTGACTCTGTATTTAACATGTAGCCTTCAATCACTCATGAAAGCATAACTATGATAGACATAAGGAATTTCTTCTTTTTTCATATACTCAAAAAATACCACATTCAGAGTGTGGTCTTTAAATATTTCTGTTTTCATTCCTGTATATTCATTGTTTCCCCTTCAGCCTTTATCCTTTTCCTGCATATCTAACTCTTCTTTACCTTTGTAAATACTCTCTGAGCAATACTCATTCCTTTCACAAATTCATCATAATTTCATACCAGTCCAACATGCAGAAATCTTCAACAGATGTTTCAGGCATTGATGTTTTGCTTGATTTTTAAAGTTTTATGACTATATGTGAAATGTTTGGGGAGGATTTTGCATGCACAAAGAAAAAATAGATTTATATATTTGTACAGTTTTCCCAACCTAAGATTATCAACAAAAGATGTATGAGGTACTGTACTGATATGAAAAAAAAAAAGGTTCTTACAGAAATACAGTAACCTCAAATGTGTGGCACGTATTCCATTGTAAAGTACGTAGGTGTAGTACAGTTTTGAATGCTACTAAGTAGTTTAGGTATTGTAGAAATCTGAAAGTTTTCTGTTATGCCTCTAGAAATTAGTGGAGTGTTAGATTTAAGGGAAATTTTATTTTTCTAAGCAAAAGAAAGACAATACAGATGCAGATCCCTCAACATGTGGCTTCATTGATGCACTAGCAAACATAAAACCATTGTCACACAATTAAAACTGTATTCATATGGATCTTTCTTTCTCTTCCTTCATTTTAGATCATCCAATTTTTCTTTTTTTTTAAGATGGTCAGAGTAAACAAACATACTGAAGTCTATGTTAAGGTTACAGGTGGCTTTTATCCATTCACCAGAGTATCATATTCAGAAGAGGCATGCAAGTCATGTAATAAGTGTATATTTGAATGTGAAAATGTATGTAATTGTTCAGCAAGTAACTCGTTTTGCCTTGGTAAATTTATCATACATCTTACCTTGATGTACTAATTGAACAAAAATCAGTAAATGTTTTAAGCATATATAAAATTAGCTCCTTTAATTATTTGATTCTAAAAACTGTAAATTCACTGCCATTTACCCTGTTTAAGCATACAAATCTTTATTCATAATCAGTGATACCTTGTATGTATTTTTTCCCAACAAAAACAAGTCATGCAAGTGTGTGCAACTGAAAAGTAACTTCATGAAGTTATGTTGAAGCTCAACATTGGCTGCCTTCTTTCTTCTTATTGTAGCTCCTTGGTGAAAATCAGAAGGAAGCTAAATGTGCATATGCAGATGTGTCCAGCATGGCACAATACCTACTCAAATATATTTCCAATAAAGGAGCTCATTATAATGGAAATTATGCCCACTTATCAAATTTATTTTAAATCAGGTATGGTTTCAATGGTTACTGTATATACCATGTGAGAGAAAGTTTGATTTTCATATTTCTTTGTTGTATCTAGGTTAATTAATTATTTCTGGTTTTCCTCATCATAATTTCTGTGACAGAAACATTTATCTTGTCAGATTTCTGAAATAGATAATATTTATATGTACTGTAGTTGTGTTGCTTTCCAGTCTTTCCACTGTGGCAAGAAGTGTTAATAATATTCCGTTCAGGGTGCTTTGTGTTAATATCTGGTACAAGTAACTAAACATCTATTTTTATGTGGAAACCTACTTTACTAAAAATCTTAGAATACAGAGTTCTTCCTGTCTGATAAATGATTACATCTGATACTTCACACTTGTTTAAGGTTTGATAACTTGAAGATGTTAGGGAAAAGAAAACTGACAAGGAGGTTTGAACATTTTTGACTCATGTCCTTTCTTGTGATACCTTGCTCTGATAAACCCCCATCATCCCCCTTACATATAGGGATATGGAGAAAGCATATGATTGGACTGACAGAAAAGTCTCATGGAAGGTGCTTCAAATATATGGATTAATAGTGTTATTAAATGTAGTGCAAAGTTTTTTACCACAACATTACAGCATGTTTGTGAATAGTAAGAGGGTAGGGATGATGGTTCTTGATGAAGGTGGGTCTGCATCAAGGATGTGTGATGTCCCTTTGGTTGTTTAATCTTTTTATGAACGAGATGGGTCTTAGGGCAAGGGGCAGGTCTGGAGCATGCTTGTAGTGGGGTTGCACTGAAGTTGAATCAGTTGCTGTTTCCAGAGAACACAGTTTTGGTGGCAAACTAAAGAAAGAAACTCCTGAAACCGGTGGCAGAGTTTGGGAGAGTGTGTGAAAGGTAAAAGATGAGAGTGAACAAAAGGTGCCAAGTTGCAACAGAGAGATGAGACAACATTTCAAGAAAAAGTCAGAATGGGGAGGACCAATAGAAAGTGGAGTGCTGTGGATACTTGGGAGTGTACTTGACAGCAGATGGAACCTCCTGGAGGCTGAAGTTAGACAAAGTATGGAAAAAAAGGCTAAGATCCTGGGTGCATTTAGGAGTTTGTAAAAAAAGAGGTCATTGACTGCTTAGGGCAAGGATGGATATGTTTAAAGGTAAAGCATAGATACAGATACTTGATGACATTATATGTTGTACTTGACATTTGTTTCCAGATTGGCAACCTAGAGCTTCTTAGCCTCCCTTTAAATCTGGCCCTTTACTCTTTAATTTATTTTCACAACCATTACAGGTCATTCATCAAGATGAGTGTGTTCTATGTATGATTATGCAAAAATTCTTTGTTTTAATTTTGCTTCTTATATTATCCTGCTAACAGATTTATTTTTCTAAGAAATATTAATGCCAGGTATGTCAATTTTATGACTTTAACTTAAAGAACAGAAAAAAGGACCACTTACCATTTCCATATTTTATTGGAGAATTCACACTTCTTGGGAATGCAGCTAGAAATTAATTACATGACCTAAGAGTTACCCAATTTGTTCCTAAATTGCATTTAGCATACATTGCAATACTACCATGTTAAACTTACCTCTATCTCCTTTGAGGGTCAAATAGTGTTGCAGATCTTCATTCGTAATTCTCTCATTCAGTCCACTGTAATTAAGCTAATTAAGCTTTGTCTTTCATGTATATTTTTATAGTTATTTGTCACCTTTTTTTATATGTGTGTTCTTCAGTCATTCTATTGTTTGTATCATTTCATGTTTAGTTTTGCCAGGTTTTTTGCTATTTCCATCAGTAATTCTGCTAAGAAATAGTTTGGATTTGGATTCATGGTTTTGTTGTAGCTGCCATGTTAATCTTAATCCACTCTCTCAGTTGATTTACTTTCTGTATTTCTCAGCAATGTGTTTCGCTCTTCACATTTTCCTCCATCCTATATGATCTTTTGACATCCCTTCCATATTCTTCCGTCCCCATCTTTGTGCCCACTCTTGGTCATTGTTACATGACCACTAAGGTTTAGATTTTTCCACTCTTTATGTTAGTGATCCTCACAAATGGTGAGAAAGGGGCTTTGGGTTATTGGGTCCTGAACATTCAGGAGGAAAGATGGTTGCAAGTGTTAGAAGAAATTGGATCGATATGGTATATAGGGGCAACATGCTGTCAGTGGGATGAATCAGGGCATAAGAAGCAGTCATGGTAAACCATGGAAAGTCTGTGGGGCTTGGCTATGGATGGCAGACTATGGTTTTGGTGCATTACACATGACAGTTTAAGAGTTATGTCTGCAAGTAAGGCTGCTGTTTGTCTATTCTATTCCCAACTCTATCTAGCTAAGAAAAACAATCACTTATAAAAAAATCAAATGAAGACACACAAAAGAAAAAATGAAACTATATTCAATTTATACATTTATATTGTTTGAAGACTAAAGACATTAACCATATGAAAACTGCTGTTTACCAATTTTGCATATCCAAACAAAAATAAAAAAAAAAATTATTCTAGCTACAACAATGAAAGATTAATTAAAAACAATTACTGAAAGAAAATACATAGTAAATGAAAGAATGCTTACAGAAGAGCCATACAGACTAAATCATCTAAAAAATATAAATGTACTGTATAGCAAATGGCAGTGCTTATCAACTTATTAAAAGTTGTAAATCTGAGTTGCAAATTTTTTAATGCATAGCTAATATTTATACTCGACATCAAATCACTACTTGAACTGACGATCCAAAAACTACGTAAGTACAATCTACACTTATCAGTATGTGTTTTCATTTATTCCACAATTTCATTCTAGCTCATCTTTGAAAGGATAAGTAAAATATTGTGAAATTGCAGAACTGTGAAAATAAATTCTAGAAATAGAGTGAAAAGGAATTCTAGATATCAACTTTTGAATCAGTTTAAAAAAATTACATATATACAAATATTTAATCTTTAGTTACACATTCAAATGACTGATTGGCTATTCACTTCTGACAAAATGCAGAGGTTATAATAATGTGAAAATTACTAAACCATTCATACCAGTGAAGTAATCAACAACCAATAACCTTCGATGAAGTACATATAATGTCATCCAGACTAAAAATAATCAACAATCTGTTTTCTCTTAACGCTTCTGTGTCTAAAACATAGCCATTTTTTGGGCACATTTGACAGTATATAAATACAAATATTACACATTTGATTTATGCAATAAAATCATCCCATAACCTGAACATAAGTACATGATGATAAGTTTTATACTTGCAACTCCTAAGATTAAGATGTATGCTATTTCGTAAAAAAAAAAATCCTAAGTTTTCTCTTCTAATAATCAACAGTAAATTTCATTTCATGACATCTTTTAGTCATCTCGGATGTCCTCACACATATCCTCTAGCTTGTCAAGTTCCTCCTGTAGGTGAAGGAACTCTCAATTATTTCTTTTGTACATGTCTATCTTAAAAAAAGTAAAGCATGTTCCTAAAGACAGACATTATATACCTGTATTACACATAAACGCAGGGTTAATATCTTACAACATGAAAAGGGGAGAGCACAATTTTCTAATAAGGCACGTAATCAAAATATTGAGTTTCTGCATGGCTTTACTGTGCTGCAAACAAAAGAGATAAGACTAAATAATGATGGTAAATCCTTCCAAAACCTTTTATCAGATTTAAAAGTTTTAACATGTAAACATAAACCTGACAGTCAAAGCCTTTTTAAAACGTTCAAAATGACAGGCATAACCTTTATAATACAAAATTATGAACACTACTATTAAATCGAGTACTCTTATCACTACATTTCCATCATTTCCAACAAGTTATAATCTCTTTGACAATAAAATCTTACAGAGAAAAATGGAAAGTTGTCATGGATTTAGCATTTACAGGAAAAAAACAAACTGTTCATCTTACCTCAGAAAGGTTGGAGCATTTGCCCCATTCCTTTAGAGTGATGAGGTGATCATCATCTGCATCACAGGAGTCCAAGAAGGTGCTAATGCAATGCTCCAAAGTGACAAGTGGAGCACGGATAGGGAACAGCTCATGACGCGAGACAGCACTGGTTATAAAAATAAATACACTGTGTTTTTATACATACAAATAGACACAAAAGCACACACACACACACATATACACATAGATCAAGTTTTGCACCTCTATTTGAATCAGTGATGAGCAAATTAAAGAACTGTACATAAACATGTACACATGCTAATTATTTTATTTATATTTTATTATACTAGATCACTGTTTCCCGCGTCAGCGAGGTAGCGCCAGGAAACAGACGAAGAAAAAATACCCCATCCCCCCGCATGCACACATATATACATACATGCACACATATGCACATATGCTAATTATACCATTTATTAATTTTGATGACCTGAGAAACTAGAGATCCTTCTTGGTAACCTGCTGATTCTAATTTCAACATAAAATGTCTCCAGTAAGAATAGTGATCTTTCTTAATAACTTGATGATTCTAAGTTCAACTTAATATGTTACCAATCAGAATGTGATTTCCATTTTGACTAATAATCATTTCAAAATGCAATGTAATTCAATTTTTAGCATGTAATGATTTCCCTTTTCCCAACAGCACTTTTCTAATTGTCAAGAACACCCTTCATGAAGCAGAAACTTTTGCTTAATATTTAATATTTGAAGGTATATGGAAATGTTTAAATTAGGTATACAGTGAAATCTCAAGTTACTAAACAAATAAGCTTTCATATAAAATTCATTCCTTGTCAATTATACAAATAAATCCTTTCTACTACCACTACAAAAGGCAATTACCTTTAAAATTAAAATCAACAGATAATTCACATATATGTAATATAAATATGTTTTTTGTTCTAATACCTTCATCTTAACGTTAGCTTGCCTACATGTTTAGTGTCAAAAGTCAGTATATCTCACCTATCTTTTGGATGAGAGTCAAGTTCACACCACTTCCACACCACTGCATATGTCCACTGCTTTGAGGGATTCTCTTCAGCCTCCCTCTCTAAACGAACATAATGCTCACTCAGAATTTCACGTTCTGCCATTTCACGCATGATGTTGAATAGCCATTCACTCATGCGGCGGGGGAAATCCTCTAATTCTCCTGGACTGCATTCCTGTCAAATACAACATGAGGGTTAGTTTAGGGAATGCAAGAGAATTTAATAAACATTTCTGAAATAATGTTACAGCTAGAGAATTTAATAAACATTTCTGAAATAATGTTACAATCTTATGTTTTCTAGTCTACTTAATGAATAACTGCAGGCATAATGGTCATCTCTACAATGTAGTCAAGCATTCATTATTTCACATTAATCATTTACACAATCAAAATTACCTTTGGTGATGAAGTGTTTCTCATTACTACAGTAAACGTTGCTCTGCTTCAAATATTTAGTATCAGAAAACAGTAACCACACAAAAGCCTCTTTCAGGTTTTGAGGAAACAGTTTTATGTTAGCTGTACTGCTATATAATACACATATGTTTACATGTTAAATGGAGAATTTGGAAAAAAAAAAAAAAGGCAACAGGCACGTTAATCACCTCAAGCCCCTATCACATTTTCTGGTAATTTTTTATTAACGTCAAAATCAAAATTTTTAAGTCTGCAATAAGTAATTCTGAGGATTAAGTTTTGCATGAAGAGAAGTACGTGTTGTTTCAGCACCTTATTCTGCCCTCTTTAAATGAATAATGAGAGAATGATAAATTAAACTGAAAAAAATTTGGCCTAAACAATAGGCAACACAGCCTACTGACACCACTAACACGAGGTGCTTATTTGTAGCTTATTTACTGACAGTCTAATATGTTAGTAGTGTCCAATTGAAAAAATTGAAAATCTTCAAACCTTCTTTGGCTACAAACATAGGAGAACAACAAAAAGCAATTATTAAACAGTTGGACGGTAGTATGTTTCAAAAGAAGTATGCATTTGTTTTATACTTGCCTAAATGTGATAAAAAGTATCAAAAACTTATCATATCAAAAGCAGTAATAGAATGATAAATAACATGTGGTAAGCAGTGAGTTGCAGAGATGAGCTAGAAAAAATTTAGTTGTAAGTATAACACAATCATGGCAAGCGTACTCTATCACTGCCAGGCACCACATGGTCTATAATATATATGATACTCACAACCTTGATTCCTTTCCTCTAACGATGATATGGCATTCCTAAAATGTCCTACAAGTTATTCTCCAAATGATGAAGCCAAAGAAGAAATGAACACTTACCATAACAATAAAAGTAAATAACCCTTAAACAATGGCCAACCAAGCTTGCAGTAATTTTCATAGAGAACGGCAGCCATAGTCATAGGACAAATTAACTTTTCTCATCTCTTTAAATATGTCATAGGTAGTATCTCTCTCTCTCTCACCATTCAGTGTTTGGTGGAATAATGCTACTGAATAATTACTTACAAACAAATCAACATTATGTTAAAATATATGATATATGGCTGAAAATGCCACAACTTAGATTGTAAACATTTATGGGTGAGTGTAAGACACTAACAGAAGTGGATTATGGGGAGCCACACCAGGTTTGGTAATGTTAAGACTTCTATAATTAGGTTGTCATCACTTTCATATGAGGCACGCATTTAATAATACTCATTTTTCTGCGGAATAAAAAACTGTCCTGCCATTCATCCGCTAATGTAAATTAGGTCTGATGAAACATTCTTCTTCTAACTTTTACATTTTGTAATCAAACTATAAGTACAGTTACTTACAGGGAGGTCTTGACACTGTCCATAATAGTCAATATGAGCATGACTATAATCTGGATTGAGGCAGCTCTCGTCACCCTCCTGACAGAGACATCGCTGACGGTATAGCTCACAATCTGACATCCAAGTCTCATTGTGGTTACTACATACCTGTAGAGATATGCATCATTATATATTATATTTTGATACAGTTAATACATATATACACACACAATCTTACAAAGACCTCTCATGATGTTTTCCCTTTATGAAACTTACCTGTCCTACACATAAAAACTGAGTATTCACTTTATTCCATGACTGAATTTTAAGAATATCCAGAAACACAGCAATCACATTCTCTACTAATAGCAATACTTAGATTAATAATTTTTTTTTAAAATGTATCATATGCTGATTATTCAGTCAAATATAAACTGAAGTGATCTTAAGGGTAAATAATAGTAAAGCTTGATACTGATATTCTAACATTTTTTGCTTTCACATGTAAACTGCATTTGACAAGATTATATATTTTTTTTTTCTTACTTGACTGCTGTTTCCCGCATCAACGAGGCAGCACCAGGAACAGACAAAGAAAGGCCACATCCAATCAAATCCATTCTCTAGCTGTCATGCTTAATGCACTAAAACCACTGCTCCCTATCCACAACCAGGCCCCAGAGACCTTTCCACAGTTTACCCTAGATGCTTCAAATGCCCTGGTTCAGTCCATTGACTGCATGATGACCCCAGTATACCAAATCATTCCAATTCACTTTATCCCTTGCATGCCTTTTGCCCTCCTGCATGATCAGGCACTAATTACTCAAAATCTTACTAACTACATTTTTTCATCTCCAATTTGGTCTCCCTGCTCTCCTTGTTCACTCCACTTCTAACACATATATCCTCTTTGTCAACCTTTCCTCACTCATTCTCTCCATATGTTCAAATCATTTCAGCACACCCTCTTCAGCTCTCTTAACCACACCCTTTTTCATTACCACAATCTCTCTTACCTTTTTATTACTTAGTTAATCAATCTTCCTCACACCATATATTGTCCTCGAACATCTCCTTTCTAACACATCCACCCTCCTCTGCACAGCCTTACCTATAGCCATTTCCTCACATCCATACAATACAGCACTTTGTTACTAATTATCACAGTAATCTCCTTTCAAGCTTCCAGAAATGGACTACTACAACTGGAGTTACAAAAGCTGATAAAATGTGTATATATAACTAAGATAAATTAAAAAAAAGTTTTCACTTTAAGCACTTGTAAAACTGGTCAGTATAACTAAACATCATCTACCTACTAGTAGTCAGAAGTTCAACTAAATGATTCAAAACTTACCCTCCTCCTTATATCGGATTCCTGTCCACACACATTGACGCAACGACATTCTCCTTCACCTGCATCATTTACCACACACATACGTCCAGCACCGCAGTACATTTCCAAGCAGGCATCTGTTAAAACAATGATGCTCTCTACACATCAATGTCAAATTATGTTTTTAAGTCTTAACTCTTTTTGAGGACAGTGATTTATTTTCTGGGGCAACTCATACTAACATGACCGAATGCCTTTTATGCTAGTCCATCCTAAGCAGGTAATGTGTGTTATGAAGATTATATAATCACAAAAAAATTCTATCTGGGTCATTACAAAAAATAGTTTCCTCCACAAAGCTGATAAACTGACGAGCATCAGCATTCACAAAGACCTTATGATGGAAGCATGAATAATGGAGACCAACCTATATATCAGCTAATGACAGGGACAGCAACATGCTGTCAAAAGACTGTAACAACGGATATGAAACAATCAAGGTAGTTTGTGGGGCTTGACTGTGGTTGGAAGTCCCTAAATTTTGTGCATTACACATGATGGCTTGTTGCAGGATGTCTGCAAACAAAGCCACAATTAGTTTGCTTTTAATGCTATTTCACTAAAATGGGGGGAGGCAAATATGTAGAGAAAAAAAAATGCTGGAAGTAGGAAAGGCAATTAGATATTAAAGTGTTTAACTAAATTATTAAATGAGACAACCTTGATTAAGGCATTCAGATGCCAATGCCATCTCAGCTAACATAAGAAAAAAAATTTCTGCCAGTAAGGAATAAATATAAGCTTAGTTATAAAGGATTTTTAACATTAAAGTGAATGAATGCAAGGTTATATGTAAAATTTGAATACCAACTAATATGAAATAAGTATTACTTCCATGAAACTGGGGTGACTCTTCATTGGGTTCTTCAGGGTTTTCTTCTTCAGCTTCTTCAGGTAACTCTTCCTCAAGGTTCTCTTCTTCAAAAGGTTCCTCCTCTTCTTCTACAGGGTCCTCACTGTCTTCCTCCACTACTTCATTCTCTTCATCTGAAGTCTCCTCTTCCACTTTCTCTCCTTCTACTTCAGCAATTTCTGACTCAAGCTGAGGAAAGACAAGTACATATTAAAATAATTAGTAAAAATTTCACATACAACTAAATACAGATGAAAGTAAATTATCTTTAAACAACAGATATCATTTGAAGACTGCAGTATTTCACTTATATATCTGAATTAAAGTAATCCATGTTTGGTAATTGATGGTAAGACCTGATATTGAATTGTTACTTCACAATTCTCTGCAAAATAATGCAACAATTTCTACTATCAAAGTAAGGAACTAACAACTAAGAAACCTTCATCATTAACAGGCTAAATAAATACTGATGAGGCTGGCTGCTTGGGGCATTATGGCCATCAACATTAAGTTGTATACACCAACTAAAAAATCTTTAACACCTTCAGGCACTAAAGAAAATTCAAAGAACACACACTCTCACTCTGCATGTAACCCTTGCTGGTGTGGAACTACTTACAGTACAAAGAAACCTTAAGTACATACTGATTAAATTAAGTATTAATGCTGCAAGCAATCCCAGATATGAGAACTCTAAAATTTTTGACATTAGAGTGGTTTTCTTTTCCATGATATAACAAATTATCTTCACTGCAGAATTTACCTTCACACAAAATTATTCAATTACAAAACTAAAGCTTATGCTCAGGTAAAAGTTACTGAAATTTTTATTCACTTAACTTACTGTAATTTACAGATGTAACAGGCAAAAGCTTTGGTATCACTGAGGAATTTTAAGCCAGTATTTGTGTTTACTAAAAACTAGGCAACATTTTACTTCAAATCCTAAATTACAAAATACTTCCACAATTATTCTGTCAAACTCCTGGCAATGTATTAGAGAAAAGCTTCTCAGGTTCAGCTAAATTTGATCTATGTGACAGTGTTTCTCTGCTTCACTATTCATGAGTGATGTGGTGCACACAAATGAGAATATTGGCAGCATGACTGTACAAAAAGCTCTCTGTACTTTACTTCGAGTGTAAATTCCACGGCTTCTGTATTTGGAAATCAAAGGCCTACTGTAGTGACCTAAATAAACAAAAAGGTAAAACAATATGAAAACTGTAAGTTGCTTAATCTCTCAGTTTTACAGAGGACAATGTAAGCCTGCTGCCAGGCCTAGGACCCAAACTTGACTTATATCTGACAACATTAAGCACTATATAGAGAAGGCTCATGATATACTGCTGACAAAAACTCTCAAAGATGTCTTCTAAATAAACTTGTCATCCTTGTTCCATACATCACTGAAACTGAAAATTAATCATACCTCATACATATTACTGGATACACTACAATCCAGCAGCTGTAATTGTCAAAGGAATACTGATAATACTTATCTACAGGTCAAAAACTCAAGATCACATTATCATGAGTTTTGCAAACAAAGATGCTTACCTCTGCCTCAAGTTCTAGCAACTGTTCCAGTTTCTCCTCAATCTCTGCTATATGCTTCTTCTGAGAGTCAGAGTAAGCCTTCTTGCCATGTTTTTCCTATAAAGAAAAAAGATTAACAGTGTTATAATTAAGATTACATAATCAATTAACATGCCAATATTTTCAAATCATTTGTACACGTGTGAATGCACTAACATACATCAACATCTTTGCTAACACATATGTACAGGCTTAATTTCGTATAAATGTACACATATTCTGAAAGACAGATGACAAGATAAACAAAAGATAGACAGAGACAGGCTCACAAAAGACATAAAAGGTATATACACACACACACACATATGAAACAATGAACTAATATACACACACAAGCCTAAGCCCCTAAGACAAGTGAAGAAGCTATCCAGACCTGCACAATTTCTCTAAACACAAGACAAGAAATTCCACTTACTGGACAGAGAAAAATGTCACAGGTATTTCTGTGATATCTACACAATGAGGGTCAGGAGATGGGGTTTCTATGCAGAATATCGAATAAGAATTAGGAAATCAATGCATAAGTGCAAAATAATTGGAATGGGACACATTAAAAAAAAGGTCTCGGCATGATTATTACCTTTGGGGTAATAAGCTACAGAGTCCTGTATGTGAAGGAGAACAAAGAATTGACACTGTCCATGCAGACATTCTTTAATAACAATACACATACACTGTAATACGAATCCAAAGAGAAGTTAGTACTTACACAAAGACAGTAAGAAGTTCCGTAAATTCTAAACAGCACAAAATAATACGAGTGCAATTCAATGCTCACTTTACCTTGGTCATGGCACTGGCCAAGTTAATTGCCACCGCCAGGAGTAGCACAAGTGCCCACGCCTTCATCTCTGCAAGCAAAAATAGAACATTATAAGGCATGAACTTTGGAAGTAAATTATCTGATTATTCATATACTACATATGCGTCTGTCTGAACTTAAGAGGGTGTGGGTACATGGACAATCATACCTAGCCATACAATTACAGGCAATGTCCACACCCTCAAATGAGTGTGTTACTGAGTAAAACTGCTGCATAATAATATGGAAACAGGATTATTCACAAACGTAAAACACTGTGCGTACATATAACCTACAAGACCAAGTCTAAAAAGAAAAAAGTCTTGGGATTACAACTCGTTTCACAAAAGTCTAAATATTTTAGACAAAAACTGTCTACAGACGCACAATCCATGTTTCACAACAGAAAACTAAACATGGAACTTAAATTTCACAAAGGCACAGATTTACAACCTAATTTCACACACCCAAGTCTACAGACACAGCCCAAACCATCCACGACCCACGTTTTACAAACAAATAAGTCTGCCAACTTCTGCACCACTAAAAAACTATACTTACAATCCAAGTTTCATATTAAATCAAAACACTTTATGGATTTTGTACCCTACCTTTCAAAACTAAAAAAGAAGGAAACTCATTATCATTTAAGTATATACTGTACAGAACACTACACTGTATAGCTCAAGGGGAGCAATTGTCCCCGTAACGCCCTTCTCTTCTCCCCTCTCTGATTACGCCCCTGAGTACACGACAAACAAATTACAATTAATAAACCATGCCTCAAGTTATGTAAGGATGATCGTGAGTGGCAGGTTACCCCCACTGCGCGGCCCCCTCCCTAGCAACCAGTCACAACCAGTGTGGACCAGATGAAGGCAAAACAAGGGCGTCTTGATGTTAGGAGCAGCCATCACCGCTCAACCCCCTCCCATGCAGACCTCCCCTCCCTCACAGGATATGAAACATCGGCCAGCCATGTACGCTGTACACTCCCTAGTAGTGTCTCCGACTACGCCATAAGATATGAAGGGCTTGAAGAAACACGGAAATCATACGAGGATGTAACGCAAATAATTCCTAAGAATGAAAGCATCCCCATTCAAGACTTCATGTGATAGGGACTTGGCAGGATCACATTGGTACCTACAGCCTGTCACCACACACTAAATTAGAAGATATACTATACTCTGACCAGGATCAAAATTACCTTTGAGTATAATCGTAGAACATAAATCTAATCCCGATTTATTCTCTCCACATCAGTGTGACGAAAACCATTCACTCATCTTCCAACTACGTTCAACAACAGTTGGTAGGGCCTGGCAACAAGACCTGCCAGCAAGTCATTTCAATATCCTAAGTGATTCGCAAGCGAAATGGGAACCCCATCCATAATATAGTGGGGTGCCTGTATTAGAGTATTACCACAGTCGTAACTGTCTTCACATTTCTTAACAATATTCCAAAAACATTTGTCACTTATAACCGAGATGTTAATCTCAAATATTTCTCTCTACTGAAGCTCATCAAAATCAGTTAGTTCTGCATCTGTTGAGGAAACCCCACCACTCTGCAGATTTTCTTATCCCAGGTCCTCTTTTTTCCATGTCATAAACACAGTTTCACTCCACTTATTATTCTGTCCACTATCATTAGGACAATAAATATCACAATCACCATCTTTTTGCCAAGTGCGAGAGCCTTTGCCTGCTAACTGGCAAACTTCACTCTCTTATCCGGTAAAAAATATAATACATAATTAATCATTAACAGTACAGTCTTAATCATAAATCATATTTGTTCAATAATCATCATCAATGCTACAATTTCTCAGAAGGGGAAACAGCAGCTTTGGTCCGTTTCCCTTTGGATCTGCCAGTCTCTAGTTCAGTCATCAAATCCTTCGTACGTACAGCCGTCAAACCTTATATAAAAACATATCTAATTCAATGGAATCTTAAGACTTTCGAGCCAATGATGGATGTATATTTCAAAGGATGGATTGTGGTGTAATTTCTTACCAAGGGCTCCGAAATTTTGTTTTTCTGTAAGCAGACTAACTACAAGAAAAATCGAAAAGACGAGAAAAATAATAACTTTTTACCTACAAATTGTGAATTGAGAAAGCATGTACAAGTTCAAGAATTTACATGTTAGAAAATGATAGGAAATATGGTTTCACAAGTGTTAAAAAGACAAAAGAAAACTCCCTTACGCACATGTAAGGGTAAAGAAGCAATCACACACACACACACACACACACACACACATACACACACACACACACACACACAAAATGCCAGTTTACAGACGAGAAATGAGACGCTGTTGTGGGCGACGCCATGGCACGGAGGGGCAGGGCTGGGAGCCACTGCCAACGTGGCACTGGTCACGTGATCCAAGACTAAGATCCAAACATCCCCACTGGCGCCGTCTTACACCAAGAAAGAAACAATATAAAAGGAAGCTTTCAGTGAATCAGTTGTGATATCTGAGGCATGACACTTTACTGTATTCTGTATCTTGCAAGTACATCAAAGCAAAGGGATGGAGGGGTACAAATGACGTCATTAGGGCAGTGGCCTTCTGGCCGGTTGCGCGGGGGAGTGGAGTGGAGGGGAAGACACTGTGCCTTGAGAACCACGACTTCCCTCAACACTCCCTCCCTCCCTCCTGGTCCCACTCCCATCCCTCGCCACGTCCCCATCCACCCACCAGCTACCAGCTCTTCTTTTTCTTTCGACTCACGTCATGGAAATGTCACGCCAGCTGCAGCCTCCTCCTCCTCCTCCTCCTCGCTGGGGGCTGGGCCACAGGAGGAGGTGAAAATGACACAAGAGGATGTGAACGTGACACAAGCACCGGGATAGGGGCATGAAACAACAGCCAGGATTAGACAGAAGACGCAATACTTAGGATTAGGGGGTGAAACAAAAGACAGCTGGGATGGTAACATAACGCGGTAGTTAGGATAAGAATTGTAAAGTACAGCAAGCACATCAGACGCCCTCCTTCTTCCTCATGACTTAAATAAGTGGTAAAGTGCAGCACACGTGCCACTTGTTAGCCTCTCAAATGTTATACTGTGTTTGAACTTAGGTACATCTGTTGTCTGTCTGGGGGCATTGAATTATATTTCTTTAAGTCAGAAATATAAAGGTTAGATTTGAGACCAAGCTTATTTTACTGCCAGGGTCCGCAAGACCGTCTGCGTTAAGTTATAATGAAACACCAGCCGAAAAATCTTTGTAACATCTTCCTAGACCAAATGCACTCTCGTTATCTACATGGCTCATGTATTATATCTGCCTAGGAATAAATGGAGACTCAAAGCCTTACACATAGTTTCACGCGATACCAGATGGTACAATGACTTCCAGAAACACCGCATAAGGTTTCTACAAATGGAGAGACAGGCGGGCTACACCGAAAAACTATAAACGGAGAACCAGTACACCATATTGGGGGCAGATCAGACCCCCATAGATATGGAACAGCTGCTCACAAAGAAAATAATTACGGCACCTATAAAGCACCCCTAACTTTTGGGAAGCAGGCTAAGTGATGTTCATTATGTTCAGTAGACTTCAGACTGTTACTAAAAAGAACTACAAAATCCTTCTCTATCTATAATTCATTCTGCGGATTTTTCCAAATACATAGTTGTGTTGTTAGTATTTTCATCTCCAGAGTACATAGTCTTATATTTGTTCACAGCAAATTTCATCCGCCATTTGCCAAACCACTTTGTTAAAAATAAGACCTCTGAATTATTTCACATTCGTATCCCCACCTACTAGGTAGATGAGAGACCCAATTTTAAATCATTCTGGTATATAGTAAAAATAATGGTACCAAGGCCCGACACCTTGAGGCACACCATTATCACGTTCAGCCTGTGTAAGGCTTCGCCATGTAAAACTAGAGAGTTTAAAGGCATCACGTCAGAAAGACTATAACCGAACTTGTTTTAGCTATACAAAGATATTATATATATATATATATATATATATATATATATATATATATATATATATATATATATATATATATATATATATATATATATATATATATATATATACGGATCAGGCAGAAATACGTTGAGGTGTGGCCGGACACCCGAGATGAGAGGGGTAAGGGTGGTGGAGCAGCACCAGCTGGGGAGGGTCCTTTAACTTCCGTGGCCAGGGAGGGATGAGTGGGGGCCAGGGAGGGATGAGGGAGGACGGCAGCAGCAGGGAGAAAGTTTTGGCCGAGGAGAGGGAGTGGGGCACTGGGGTGTCGGGAGGAAGGAAGGGCCGAGGAACGACAGCCAAGTGAAATATACCAAGGCCTAAGTTAGAG
Source organism: Panulirus argus (assembly GCA_038088735.1). Taxonomy (NCBI): domain Eukaryota; kingdom Metazoa; phylum Arthropoda; class Malacostraca; order Decapoda; family Palinuridae; genus Panulirus; species Panulirus argus. The sequence goes on along the minus strand of JAYMFT010054135.1, from coordinate 5,772 downwards.
CAGTCTAAGGTAAGCCTAGAAACAAGGATCAAATACTCGAGACTGTAAAAGATAATACAAAGGGACTGCGCGTAGCGTTCACCACTATTCTTGTATCATTTTTCATTTCAAATGTTTCTGTTTTCATCCATAAAGATGTTTTAACGTCCATTCGCAAAGCACTGTAGAAATAAAGAGAGAAACGTGAAAAGGCGAATACGAGACTTTAGGAGGTCCGGGTAAGTTGCTAAGGTGCGTGGCTGAGACCCGCCACACCATGTAAACAGTGGGTGATGGCTGCTGCTGATGCCTGAGGTTCACTTGATCTTCCTCTGCGTAAATAAACTGTGGTGTTACGTTAATCAAGGGGTCCTACAGCGACCTGCACACTCAGCGCACTTACCTCTTCAAAATACGAAGCGCTACTGTAATAGTGTACTGAATGAGATCCCTTTGCTCTTGAGAAAAAAAAAATAGAAATTCGAAACTCTTAATACGGCCCGTCACGACCACAAAACACATTTATCTTCGGTGCCAACAATGTGCAGCCTCAGTTTAAACTGCTGAAAAATCACAACTCAACAAGCGGTGTCAGTCTTCTCTTGTACTGGAGCATCTTCCTTCAAGCCCTTATACACCCATGGGTACCAAGAGAGTATGATCCTTGAACACGACAGTACGATCCTTAGGCACGACGGTACGATCCTTGAGCAAGACGGCACGACCCTTGAGCAAGACGGCACGACCCTTACTATGGCGGTTGGATCCCTAAACACGACGGTACGATCCTTGAGCAAGACGGCACGACCCTTAGTATGGCGGTTGGATCCCTGAACACGACGGTATGATCCTTGAGCAAGACGGCACGACCCTTAGTATGGCGGTTGGATCCCTGAACACGACGGTACGATCCTTGAGCAAGACGGCACTACCCTTGAGCACGGCGGACAGTGCGACTCTACTAGAGTACGACTGGATAACCTTTAACCTGACCCTGAACTGTTAGGTTAAAGGCCAGGCCACCGTACCAAAGAATCATCCAGTCGTGCTCAAAGATCGAACCGCAATAAGTGCTCAAGGATGGTAACGTCGTGCTCAAGGGGTCAATACTCGTAAATCAGAGCTACACTTGTTTTCTGTGATGCGTAACTGCGTCTTTGGACCCCTCCCTTTCCATCTAGGATACGTGATGCTAGAAGGTTTGCTGACAACCATATTTGAGTGTGATTTTTCCTAATCTTTTGTAAAACACTCCCATCACTCACGATCGTTTCAAACCTTCGTGTAAATTAACAACCCCGCGTACTCATATAATTAGATTCGTACATTGCTGTACAATTTGCGCAATAATTTACCAATGGCTGTATGTAATTTGCTGTAAGTTTTGTGTGCTGTAAATGGTGGCTGCCTGAAGATCAAGTTACATTTGAGTTCCTGGGGCGGAGACGACAAGGCGTCGTTTTCAGACACTGTGTAGCTCTTGCCCACACCAACAACCCTACCGCAGCCCAATCCTCACACCCTTACCGCAGCCTCCCACACCCTTGAGAGAGAGAGAGAGAGAGAGAGAGAGAGAGAGAGAGAGAGACGATGTAAGAGACAAAAGTTATAGAGTGTAAAGAAGGTTTATTCCCTGACTGGTTACCTCCCCGAGGGAAGGCTCCTAGTTCCTCTCCTCCGCTTCCCTGTACTTGTCTGCTTGCCCTATACCGTCCGCTTCTACCATAGCCAGTCATCTTGTACACACATCCGTCTCTACACCTAATCCTTTTACCTCGCGTTTGCTGTTTCACACCCATCGCAGTGCAAGACGGTTAACATATGAACTGTTTCGGGGAGATTCCCGGCATGTGTCATCCTCCAGCAACTGCAGTCTGGTCTTCACTAATAAACCGTGACCTTTGGCACCACGGCAAGTTTGTGATGCTAAACAGAGACTTCTGGGACATGCCAGCAGTACATTATTACCCAATGACTTGTAATGTTATATCAACAGTTTATACCACCAGACGCTGATGCCTTGGGCATCTGGTCTAACCCAATATCCAGTTGCATTTGGGACCTCGACGGGTGACAACCGTAATCGTGAGTGGAATCCTAATGATCCTGCCATCTGACGCAGCAGAAGAGGGGGCGAGTCTCAGCAGCAGTAAGTGGGGGGGGAGGTTGGTAAAACGACAGAGGTAGTGTCAACTAATGGAGGAAAATTCAGTAGAGAAACACTCAGCAGGAATATAGGTAGCAGTAAGAAAGCAAAGCCTTTGATTAATGAATATAAAAATCAAAGGTATAGACATTATGGGACCACCATGGCTCAGCGCCAGCAGAGAGGAGGGGTAGTAATGTGGCGTCAACGAATGAGAGTTATGTTTGTGGGGTGGCAAGTGTCCGTTGTTGACATTCATCTAAGCCGTTGGGCGCGATGCTCAATCATGGGTGTCGCTGGTATATTTCTCATTTAAATACGATAAAGCTCAGCCGCTTGGGATGTAAAATGAAGACTTTAAAGGTTCTGTTACTTTTAAACATTTTTCACAGGTTGACGGTAACCCCACATTTACCCTGACGTTCGGATTTCAAAGTGTATTACCGAGGCACTTCCCTATGACCATTACTATCACCATTGCCGCCTTATTTCATATCGCATGACGCAAATATTATTCTGTTCTTTATCGAATTTACGGTACAAAGCTACGTAGTTCCGAAGCGTAGCCAAACTGGTAAATTACTGAACGGTCTGTTCAGGTACGAGTCAGCAGTCCAAACGTGTCACGCTGTGTGGGGTTAACAGGAAAGGAAAGTGTAGGCACAAGAATGTGTCAGCAGTAAAGGGATGTCAATGGACATAGTGTCAGCAGCAAGGGGGTAATGTCTGCCCAGGGAACGTGTGATGCGTCAGCAGTTAAAAAGGTGTCACACACCAAAGGACTGCACATGGATGTTGTCAGCAGTAAGGGGATGTCAAATTGGGTGTATTGTCAACAGCAAGTGACAATGTCTGCTCAGGAATGCATGTCTGAAGCAGTGGGGCGTCAGCACTGGGTATAAAGTCTGCAGAAGGGAAGAGTGTTACAGGGTGAACAAGGCGGGATTGTCTGTCTGCTCGTGTTGCGGCAGCATTGAGGTCGCCGCCTCCCTCTTTGCCACCTAGATTTATGCTTCAACTTTTCTCATCAACGGCTCCGTCCTTCTCGGTTTGTTACAATCTCCCACAAATTTAGGTCCAAAAACTCATTTTCCTTTTAAATGCAACTACGTCAGTGTATAACAACATACTTATATGTCAATAACTACAGATCAGGCAGTAATATCTTCAGCAATAACTCGTAATTTCCTAAGGAACACTATAATATTGATCTAAAACAAGGCTCGTACACCAAGCTTAGAGGGCTTTAACTATGAACAAGTTGTTGAGTTGTATGTGCATCGAACAGATACTACAATGATTAACTAATAAAGGAAGTCTTTTGAAGAGGAAAAGTATACACTTAAGTGTTATATTTAAGACCGCAACATTATGTTTTGATTTAGAAAAAGATTTGATACATAATGCTATCCAAAGAACACACTAATGAGGCCGTTAAACTTTAGAAATATGTAAACAGGACACTGTTAAACTATGCCTAGATGTGCAATGCCAAATGAAAGTGACACTATTGTAATGAAGGCACTGTCATACTTAAGTAAATTATGAAATTAACAATTATGGATATTTTGGCGGTAACTACACAAATAGGAGTAAATGGAGTTAACCTATTTCCATATTATATGTCTGATTACACTGGGGCAGCCAGAAAGTTGTAGTAAGGTTTAAACATAAAAAATAAGTGGGCAAACAGTTACCATGTGTCGAAGTAAGCAACCCATTATTTACCCAAGATTAGCTTTACACTTAAATAATTTCAGCCTTGCAAGTTAGTTGTTAGGCAAAAGGCATTATCCCAATGCCCGCTTATACTACAACAGGATTTCCTGATTCGGGAGGACAAACAAGGGCAACGACCAGTAAGGATTGGGTCTCTTCATCCTGTGTTCATAAACAAACAGCTGTGGCCCTCCCCTCCCAGAGAGCAAGGCCCTCCCCACCCTCGCCCAACTGCTCCAAGCAGAGCCTCGATCTACGACTTCCTGGCTCAAACTTCATTTAATGACCTACAGCCATCATTAACTGTCGACACTGATTCTCAGCAACACAATAAGTAATAACAATGGGTGCTGTCAGAGAGCAAAAGAGTCTGTGGTTGATAAATCAGACTCGCTAGGTGGGCATCATCTGTGGGCGCGCCTGAATTAAACTTCGTGTTATCTCCTAGTTTCTTTCGAGGGACCTATTGTACAACTACATCAGTTAGCTTATGGCTAAAACTGTGAAGTTTCTTGAGAAAGGCATAGATCAAACTACTCACTGGAGGAAGGGAGGTGAAGGAATCTTCAACCAAGGAGCGTGCTAGCCGAACACTTTCCCAACAAGACCAACTCTGTGACTGACGAGTGACGACCTACACACACGGCCTGGCCGCCCATGCCCTGCACTCCTCGCCACAAAGAAATGCCAAAGACTTCTTTTATCTCCACTATTTCTCCTTGTAAATCACCTGTGTTTCCTGGAAAATCACTAAAGTTATTACTATGACTTCATTTAAATATATATGTTGTGAGAGTAACGGTCAAACTAACTGGTAACCTGTAAAAGAGAGACAAAATTCTCCAGACTGCATGAATCGGGTAAGGAGCTAGAGAGCGTAGGACTCCTAAGATGGAAACAATTTTAGCAGGAGGAGGAGTGAAGGACCAGACACGTCGAAAGTTCGAGGCTCGTCAGTACAAGTATGTGTGAATGGTACTGCTATTATTAGCTATCGTCTACTGTATGGTGATGAAACAAAAACCCTGACGGTGTAATAATATAAATCACTGTGGTTAAACAATTCATTTTGAATCAAACTTACTAATTTTAGAGATCAATTTAGAAGTTACCTCAATTAAAGTAAATTGACCTTGCCTAAAATTGCACATTTTCCCTTTCATTTTCCGGAAGCTTTTTCTTACAAGTCGGTCTCCCCTTAACTATCTTAGTCAATGTTGTAGTTTTTCTCATTTCACAAACTTCATGTTATTGTTCTTTCGTTCATACAATCGATTATTTCACACTTCCCATGTATATAATTACGCAAACAATTCACTCTCCATTCACATCATTACTCTTCATACAGTACTCACTTTTCCGTCTTCCTTATTCATGAAGCCGTATCAGTGAATATTGAAAATGAAACTGATAGCATATGAGGGCGGGCCAACACCCTTTTACTCCCTAGAGCACGATGGTATGACTCTTCAACACAATGTATGACATGAGCATAATACGACCCTTGAGCGCGACGGTACGACCCCTGAGCACGACGATACGACTTCTGAGCACGACGGTACGACGCCTGAGCACGACGGTACGAGCTTTGACCACAAAAAACTCAGTCTATCAGGTTACTCAGCCTATATTCAACCTTCGAGGTTCCACCACGACAAAGTAATTTCTTTCACTCAACTGTCATTAACAATATTTCATCATCATATTTGCCTTTACCTGCACTTTAACTGTACATGGGCTGTGGATAGAGGGCTCTGGTATCGGTGTTTTATACGTAACAGGTAGAAAATGGACGTGAGTAAATGAGGCCATTTCTTCGTTTGTTCCTGGCGCTACCTCTCAAACGCGAGAAACACACACACACACACACACACATATATATACATATATATATATATATATATATATATATATATATATATAATACA
>JAYMFT010054124.1:0-15143 GCA_038088735.1 Panulirus argus | reverse complement strand
TATATATATATATATATATATATATATATATATATATATATATATATATATATATATATATATATATATGGGTTATTTCGTTCCCCGCCAGTTTTGTTTATGGTTCAAGGGTGCCTCAGCCTTCATCCATTTGCCTGTGAGTATAAGGAACAAGCGAGGTTTGGTTCCCAGCGCAGCGGAACAATATGACAATACTGAGAATGTAGTCCAAATTAACATGCCGAAACAATTGATCACATTCAGAATTACAACTCATCTTTGTTTTACAATATCAGAGTAACATTTGAAATCTAATGTTTGCGTTTGCCTTGCGTCGCCAGCTTCCCACTACTGCTTGCCCCGGCCGGCTGAATGGTCGTCCTGCCGAGGAACTTTGGCGAGAGACTTCCCGGGCTCAGCTGACGTCCTTCCAACCCCTGGTTGGCGGCTTTCATCACCATCAGAACATCACATGCCATTTTAGGACACTCATCACCGCCTCGTTATCTTCCTGCCTCTGGAACTTTATCTTCCTGTATCGCTTGTATTCCACCGAGGCACAACAGATGCTCCTGAAGCCTTACCGACGAGGCAAAGTCTGACGGTTCATTCCATTCGTCCACAACTCACACTATACAAGCGCATCTTTACTTCTTACCTGACAAGTTCCTTGCTTAATTTTCATGTCACGTCGTCTGGGTAATCTATTTGTGCATTTTTTCGAGCGGTTCACAGTCGATGTCAAAATATTTTGGTGAATGTCACACCTTACACTTTCTTCCACGGTGGACGATTTTATGCCTTCACCCATTCACTGCAGTTTAGCTCTCTTGATTTGATACTATCTTCTTTGCCCTTCACACGAGCTTCTCTATTACATCTTTAAGTGCGTCAACAAAACTTGAGAAGCATTCTCTAGGTTTGACCGAATACAGGGTGTTAACAGCTTGCCGAGATTCGCCTTTTCCACGTACTGGACTGGGAATCAGACATCCGCTGGTAAACCGCTTGTCTCTTTTTACAGTTTTCCTTAAATGGGGCTCTGGCGACAGGTTAGGTACACTCTCAGGTACTTCTTACACGGATTCCTGCAGCTTATATCCTGCTAGATAACGATCGTATCGAGGTTCCCCCCCCCCCCCCCACTGTGTCCCAGCCTTATAAATTCACATTTACCGGGGTTGAACTTCAATCATGTATCAGACCAACTTTCGAGTCTGCAAGTTGTTGCAATCAACGCTCTTCCCTCTTGACCTTGACATCGTCTGCAAACATATTCAGGTATGAGTTCAGTCCCTCTTGTAAAAAAAATTGACATGGGTCCTGACCTATAATGGTCGTAGAAGTAAACCCTGGTGACAGTGCCACGCCACTGCTGATCACAACTATTTCCAGAGGATTCCTTTGACGTGCGTCCTTTGTTCCCCTCCTCTAGGGTGATTATCTGCTCTGCGTGTCCGTTAGTAAGACTACTGTTACAACTGCTTGGCTACGGGGGCGCCGCTGGACCGCAGCCACGCCAGCCGGATCTGGGACGTGAATGGCGATCAAGTTGATTATCACAGCCTGATCATTCTCCTCCGTCACTGACAGACCTGAACACTCTCCTTCCTCCAATGTGATGCTGCTAGCAAGGGGTGGGAAAGACGGTGGGTGGTGCAGCTGACGGGAGGCGGGAGAGACGTGGGTGGTGCAGCTGACTGCTGGAAGAGGAGCAGAGCAGCCGGACGCAGCGGGAAAGTCATAGTTATTGGGCCAAGGTCCTGGCCGCTTAAACCGATCTTAACCGGAAATATCATTGGGCAAGGAGAACAGCAATACGGAGAGGTCATCCCAGCACGATTTCTTGGCAAAACAAACGTTGGACTATAAATGAAATGACACCTTTAGGGAAGTACAGTTATACTAATGCGTCAAAATGGCAGACGGATTCTAGGTGTGGCGGGCAGCACTTGGGAACGCGACTCTCCAAGCAGTGTGCCACTGGGATTCGGCTTGATTTCTGGTAAGAATCGTAAGGGAGGAAGATAGTGAGCGGAAGACACAGACAGATTACTGGTCAACCTGCCCAGCTCTGCTGCTGTTAATCAACCTAGCCTAGGATAGGGTGCCTGTGAGCATACATACATAGGAGTAAATATATGGTAGAGATATATAAGGTTAAGAGACGAGGCAACACGAGCGCAAAACTCTCTCCTATGAAGACTGCGTCTTCACCCAGTCGTATCTCAACTATGTACAACTTCCGTAAAACATACGCTTCGGAAACAAAGCGCTAAACAGACAATGTATGACACGCGTATTTTATAAGATCCCCCCCCCGCACCCTTCCAGCCATTACATTTTTTGGGACAGTCAGCAAGCGCGCAAAATAGAAATAATATTACCGTTGAAGTACTGCGCACATGTTGGGTATACTTTTTTTTCTGTAAATTAATAACCTGTTTCTAGAGTTATGATCAGGACTGTTAAAGTGCAGAGTCAGCGCTACTTCCTGTAAAATTATGTTAAGTTTTAGGGCAACCTGGTGGTCACTTCTCGCAACGGAGAAAGATTATAAGTCGCTTGCGGTAAGCGGCAGCTGTCAGCGGCGAAGGCTGGCGGCGCTAAGGTGATCGTACACTTAACGCACATTGTCGAACACTCAGCAAGCTGGGGCGTTTATTTAGACATTCGCAATACAGAAAGGACTCCGTAATTTAGTACTGTGGGTAAAGAAAGACTCCGAGTAAAGTAACAACGGCTGAAGTCATGTTGTACATTGGGATCTGATCGCTTCATAACGTATGGGCTGTCTACTTACTGGTGTACCTTAACTGAAAAGGCTACTTAAAATGTAAATTGAAGACATGTGGTAATCACAGTAACGTCTTGTTAGAGGCCAAAGGAGTGATTTGAAGATTTTAAAGAAAGCATATATATTTTAAGGAAAAAATTATGAATTATGGTACATTTCAAAGGTAAAGATCAGTTATAAGAGTATTCCCTGAGAGAGCTCAATTAAACATGAAGGTGAGGACAGAGAAAAAAGGTAATATTTATCATTAAGGCAGATGCGTTTCCAGCTAGCCTACTGTAATCATTTTTCTTTCAAGAAGAGTTTAACACACCAGCGGAGCACAAGGCTAAGATGTCGACAAAAGTGGCCTTCCAGCCAACACTATGGGTTATTACCCGTAACTTATTATAACCCATTCATATTCAAATGCGGACTTTCACTGCGCTCCAGCCAGACCAGAGTAAGGGGCGTGGCGACAGGCGCCCGTGGTGGCGGTTAGGGTGAGTGTATGGTGTCAGTGGTGTGTGTATGGTGGTAGTGGTATGTGCATGGTAGTAGCAGTGTGTGTATGTGACAGTGGTGAGTGTATGGTGACAGTGGTGTGTGTATGGTGACAGTGATGTGTGTATGCTGACAGTGGCGAGTATATGGTGGTAGTGGTGCGTGTATGGTGACAGTGGTGAGTGTATGATGGTAGAGGCTTGTGCATGGTGACAGTGGTGTGGGTATGGTGACTGGTTTGTGTATGGTGGTACAGGTGTGTGCATGGCGACAGTGGTGTGTTTATGGTGGTAGTGATGTCTGTATGGTAGCAGTGGTGTGTTTATGTTGGCAGTGGTGAGTGCATGGTGGTAATGGTGTGTGTGTATGGTGTAGTGGTGAGTGTATGGTGGTAGTGGTGAATGTATGGTGATTGAGGTGTCTGTGGCGGTTAGGGTGAGTGTATGGTGTCAGTGGTGTGTGTATGGTGGTAGAGGTGTGTGTATGGTAGTAGTAGCGTGTGTATGTGACAGTGGTGAGTGTATAGTGACAGTGGTGTGTGTATGGTAACAGTGGTGCATGTATGGTGACAGTAGTGAGTGTATGGTAGTAGAGGTGTCTGTATGGTGACAGTGGTGCGTGTATGGTGACTAGTGAGTGTATGGTGACAATGGTGAGTGTATTGTGGTAGAGGTTTGTATGGTGACAGTGGTGTATATGATGACAGTGGTGTATATGATGACAGTAGTGCGTGTATGGTGACAGTGGTGAGTGCATTGTGGTAGAGGTGTGTGTATGGTGACAGTGGGGTGTGTATGGTGACAATGGCGCGTGTATGGTGACAGTGGTGAGTGCATTGTGGTAGAGGTGTGTGTATGGTGATAGTGGTGTGTGTATGGTGGTAGAGGTGTCTGTATGGTGACAGTGGTGTGTGTATGGTGGTAGTGGTGTCTATGGTGAGAGTGGTGTCTGTATGGTGACAGTGGTGTGTGTATGACAGCGGTGTGTGTATGGTGACAGTAGTGTGTGTACGGTGACAGTGTATGGTGGGAGAGGTGTCTCTGTGGTGACTGTGGTGTATGTATGGTGGTAGAGGTGTGTGTATGGTGACAGTGTTGTGTTTATGGTGGTAGTGATGTGTGTAGATGAGTGATGTGTGTATGGTGGTAGAGGTGTGTGTATAGTGAGTGGTGTGTGTATGGTGACAGTGGTGTGTGTATGGTGGTAGAGGTGTCTGCATGGTGACAGTGGTGTGTGTACGGTGGCAGTGGTGAGTGTATCATGGTAGTCGTGTGGGTATGGTGGTACTGGTGTGTATGGTTGTACTGGTGAGTGTATGGTGATAGAGGTGTCTGTATGGTGACAGTGGTGCGTGTATGGTGACTGGTGAGCGTATGGTAGTAGAGGTGTCTGTATGGTGACAGTCGTGTGTATGGTGACAGTGGTTCATGTATGGTGACAGGGGTGAGTATTGTGGTAGAGGTGTCTGTATGGTGACAGCGGTGTGTCTATGGTGACAGTGATATGCGTATGGTGACAGTGGTGTGTGTACGATGACAGTGGTAAGTATGGTAGTAGAGATTTCTGTATGGTGACGGTGGTGTATATATGGTGGTATAGGTGTGTGTATGATGAGTGGTGTGTGTATGGTGGTAGTGATGTGTGTATACTGGTAGAGGTGTGTGTATGCTGGCAGAGGTGTGTGTATGGTGACAGTGGTGTGCGTTAGGTGGTAGAGGTGTCTGTATGGTGACAGTTGTGTGTGTATGGTGATATAGGTGTGTGTATGGTGACAGTGGTGTGTTTATGGTTGTAGTGATGTGTGTATGCTGGTAGAGGTGTGTGTATGGTGACGGTGGTGTGGGTTAGGTGGTAGAGGTGTGTGTATGGTGACAGTGGTGTGTTTATGGTGGTAGTGATGTGTGTATGCTGGTAGAGGTGTGTGTATGGTGACAGTGGTTTGCTTTAGGTGGTAGAGGTGTGTGTATGGTAACAGTGGTGTGTTTATGGTGGTAGAGGTGTGTGTATGGTGACAGTGATGTGTGTATGGTAGTAGAGATGTGTATATGGTGACTAGTATGTGTATGGTGGTAGAGGTGTCTGCATGGTGAGAGTGGTGCGTTTATGGTGGTAGAGGCGTGTGCATGGTGACAGTAATGTGTTTATGGTGGTAGAGGTGTGTGTATGGTGACAGCGGTGTGTGTATGGTGGTAGAGGTGTGTGCATGGTGTGAGTGGTGTGTGTATGGTGACAGTGGTGTGTGTGATGACAGTGGTGTGTGTATAGTGGTATAGGTGTCTGTATGGTGACAGTGGTGTGTTTATGGTGGTAGTGGTGTGTGCATTGTGACAGTAGTGTGTTTATTGTGGTAGAGGTGTGTGTATGGTGACAGTGGTGTGTGTATGGTGGTAGAGGTGTGTGCATGGTGTGAGCGGTGTGTGTATGGTGACAGTGGTGTGTGTATGGCGACAGTGGTGTGTGTATGGTGACAGTGATGAGTGTATGATGACAGTGGTGTGTGTACAGTGACAGTGATGAGTGTATGGTAGTAGTAGTTTATGGTGACAGTGGTGTTTGTATAGTGACAGTGGTGTGTGTATGGCGACAGTGTTGTGTGTATGGTGACAATGGTGAGTGTTTGGTGGTAGTGGTGTGTGTATGGTGACAGTGGTGGAGGTAGTGGCGATAATGAGTGTATGGTGACAATGGTGAGTGTATGGTGACAGTGGAGTGTGCAGTTTGACAGTGTTGTGAATATGGTGACAGTGGTGAGTGTGTGGTGACAGTGGTGTGTGTATGGTGATTGTGGTGGAGGTAGTGGCGGTAGTGAGTGTATGGTGACAATGGTGAGTGTATGGGGGCAGTGGAGTGTGCATTGTGACAGTGTTGTGCATATGGTGACAGTGTTGTGAGTATGGTGACAGTGGTGAGTGTATGGTGGTAGAGGTGTGTGCATGGTGAATGGTTTGTGTATGGTGACAGTGGTGTGCATATGGTGGCAGTATTGTGTGTATGGTGATAGAGGTGTGTATGGTGACAGTTTTGTGTGTATGCTGGTAGAGGTGTTTGTATGATGACATTGGTGTGTGTATGGTGGTAGAGGTGTGTGCATGGTGACAGTGGTGTGTGTATGATGACTGGTGTATGTATGGTGACAGTGGTGTGTGTATGGTGGTAGATGTGTGTATGGTGACAGTGGTGTACGTATGGTGGTAGAAGTGTGTGTATGGTGAGAGTGGTGTGTGTACAGTGACTGTTGAATGGTAGTGGTATGTGTATAGAGACAGTGGTGTGTATGGCGACAGTGTTGTTTGTATGGTGACAGTGGTGTATGTAAGGTGACAGTGATGAGTGTATGGTGGTAGTGATGTGTGTATGATGAGAGTGATGTGTGTATGGTGGCAGTGGTGTGTGTATGGTGAAAATGGTGATAGTATGGTGGTAGTGGTTTGTTTATGGTGACAATGGTGAGAGCATGGTAATAGTAGTGTGTGTATGGTGACATTGGTGGGTGTAGTGGCAGTAGTAAGAGTATTGTTGCAGCGGTGAATGTATGGTAGTAGCGGTGTGTGTATGGGGATAGTGGTGAGTGTATGGAGACAGTGGTGAGCGTATGATGACAGCTTTGTATTTATTGTTCGTAGTGGTGTGTGTATAGTGAAAGTGGTGGGTATAGCGCCAGTAGTGAGTGTATGATGGCAGTGCTGAGTGTATGGTGAGTGTTATGTGTATGGTGACGGTAGTGAGTGTATGGTGACAGTGGTATGTGTATGGTGGTGGTGAGTGTATTGTGACACTGGTGAGTTTAAGGTGGCAGGGTGGTGTGTATGGTGACAGTAGTGAGTGTATGGTTGCAATAGTGAGGGTATGGGGTAGTGGTGAGAGTATGGTGACAGTGGTGTATGTATGGTCGTAGTGGTTTGTGTATGGTACGTGGTGGGTGTAGTTGCAGCGGTGAGTGTATGGTGTCAGTGGTGAGTGTATGGTGACAACGTTATGTATATGGTGACGGTAGTGAGTGTATGGTGACAGTGGAGACTGTATGGTGGCAGTAGTGAGTGTATGATGGCAGTAGTGAGTGTATGGTGGCAGCGGTGAGAGCATGGTGACAGTATTTTGTGTATTTTGACGGTAATGAATGTATGGTGACAATGGTGTGTGTATGGTGACTGTGGTGAGTGTATGGTGACAGTGGTGAGTGTTTGGTGGCAGTGGTGTGTGTATGGTGACAGCGTTGAGTGTATGATTGTAGTGGAGCGTATGGTGGCAGTGGTGAGTGTATGGTGACAGTGGTTAGTGTATGGTGACAGTGGTGAGTGTATGGTGGCAGTGATGAATGGATGGTGGCAGTGGTGAGTGTATGGTGACAGTGGTATGTGTATAATGACAGTAGCAAGTGTATGGTGACAGTGGTGAATGTATGGTGGCGATGTTGAGTGTATCGTGTTAGTGGTGAGTGCATGGAAGCAGTGATATGTGTATGGTGGTAGTGGTGAGAGTATGGTGGCAGCGGTGTGTGTATAATGACTGTGGTGAGTGTATGGAGGCAGTGGTGTGTGTATGGTGACAATGTTGTGTGTATGGTGACAGTGGTGTATGTATGGGGACGGTGGTGAGTGTATGGTGGCAGCGGTGTGTGTATGGTGATAGTGTTGTGTGTATGGTGACAATGATAAGCGTATGACGACAGTGGTGAGTGTATGGTGACAGTGGTGATTGTATGATGGCAATAGTGTGTGTATGGTGGCAGTGGTGAGTGTATGGTGATAGTAGTGAGTGTAAGGTGGCAGTGGTGAGTGTATGGTGGCAGTAGTGTGTGTATGGTGGCTGTGGTGAGTGTATGGTGGCAGTGGTGAGTGTATGGCGGCAGTAGTGTGTGTATGGTGGCAGGGGTGTGTGTATGGTGTCAGTGATAAGTGTATGGTTAAAGTGGTGGGTATAGTGGCACTAGTGAGTGTATGGTGGAAGTGGTGAATGTATGGTGACAGTGGTGAGTGTATGGTGACAGTGGTAAGCGTTTAGTGGCAGTGATGTGTCTATGGTGACAGTAATGAGTGAATGGTGACAGTGGTGAGTGTATGGTGACAGTAGTGAGTGCATTGTGGCAGCAGTGTGTGTTTGGTGGCAGTGGTGAGTGCAGAGTGACAGTAGTGAGTGTATGGTTGCAGTGGTGAGTATATGGTGGCAGTGGTGAGTGTATGGTGATAGTGGTGTGTGTATAGTGGTAATAGTGTGTGTTTGGTGAAAGTGGTAAGTGTAGTGGCAGTAGTGAGTGTATGGTGACAGGGGTGAATGTATGGTGGCAGTGGTGATTGTATGGTGACAGTGTTGTGAGTATGGTGACGGTGGTCAGTGTATGATGGCAATGGTGTGTGTATGGTAACAGTGATGAGTGTATGGTGGTACCGGACTGTGTATGGTTACAGCGGTGAGTGTATGGTGACAGTGGTGAGTGCATGGTGGCAGTAGTGAATGTATGGTGAGTGTTGTGTGTATGGTGGCAGTGGTGAGTGTATTGTGACAGTGATGAGTGTTTGGTGACTGTGGTGTGTGTAGTGACAGTGGTGAGTGTATGGTGGTAGTGGTGTTGACTCTATGTGTGTGTATATGGTGGCAGTGGTGGTGGCTGGGGAAAGACAGGTTGTGGATGAGTGTTAGAATGTAGTGGTGGTTTGGGTGTGTCGTTTAATAATAATGCTAATAATAATGAAAATAATACTGATAATAATAACAAACGGTTTCTTGAACTCTATGCAACCAAGGTTTGACAGTGTACAGACAGTACACAAATCAGGTCAATGGGGTTATAACAGTTAGGATTTTTTAGGGAGTTAGTTAAGCAGAGAACATTTGGGCAGCAGCCACTTATCTTGAGATGTTGGCAGTGGTTGCGATGACCTGCTCTCATAGTCGTCTGTGCCAGCTCGGGTGGGTTAGATGCGGTCGTTGTGCCCTACTGCAACTAGGGGGCGAGGGATCTCTGAGAGTAGGAGGTGCCGATGGCGACTCTGATGCAGGAGGTCCAAACTGTCGGGTGACAGCGTCCAAGTGATGGACGGGGAAAGCCGGAAATACCAGTGAGTTCAGGAACCGAAAGGTGTCATGAGAGACACGGAGGATTATCTTTTATACTCTTTTCCGCACATGCTCTCTTAGCTCCTGTTGTGTGGTGGATACTGCGGAAGACCAGGCGGGGGAGGCACATGTGAGTTCAGGCATATGAAAGGTATGTGGATGTTACTGAGTTCCGGCGAAGAGAGTCCAAGTGTCTTGAGTCTGTGAAGAATGTAGGAACGATGGCTGGAGGATTTGATGATGGCGATGATGTGTTCCTTCCGCAGTGGTACAGAGAAGCTTGAGACGCCGACCAAGATAGTGGAGGCTGGGGCCTTTGTAAGACGGTAGGGGTGGGAACTAACTGACCTCTTTGAAACACGAAGACGAGTTCAGATAAGCACAAGTGGAAACATTTTCCATCGCAATGAAATGTGTAATGTAAAACATGTATATAGAAAAAGTAATAAGATCAGTAGATTATATGATCTTGTGATTGCTAGATTAGGCTAGGCTATAGGTACTACTGGCGCTTTGGCCTACCTGGAAATGTTAATTACGTAAATTGTAAAGTTTGTGGTCAAAGATTTGGACACAAACTAGAATAATATGTCTTAGATTGTGAAAAAATAGAGCCGTTTAGGAATAGATCTAAACAAACCCTACAAGAAATGTCACAATACCTTATTGCTAATAACAAGATAACTGAAATTTTAAGTTTGTATCCACTTTTTGCATCTAGTAAGTAGAACTTACCATATGAAACTGTGTAACTATGTAATGCATATAATATCAACCCACTGGGGTCTGACTAAGACCCTTTTGCGCTACCGCTCACAGGATGAGTATGGGGTGCGCAATAGATTTGGCGGGGTTCCGGCACAATTCAAAATGGAATCGTGACTGATGTGTATAACTACGGTGTTGGTTTGGTTGATGGTGACGTGATTGGCGGCGGTGCAGCTCTGGAAGTTGTTCTGTTCTAGAAGGCCATGTAGTCGGGAGAGTCGCTACTAACGCTGACACCAGCGTTATAGTGGCCCACGTACCTCCACCGTGCGGCTGCATCGATCAGGAGGACATCACCTGTGGGGAGGAGGAGGCACAAGGGCTCTAGCTCTGTGACCCTCAGGACACCACAGGTAAGGGACTAAAGGGTGACGGCCTCCGAGGGGCGTTTCAGGCTGACGACGCTCACTGGGGAAGTCTGCAAGTCATGGAATGAAACTTCTCGGGCCAGTGTGATTGATGCTGTTGATGTTTGTGTTAAGGTCGGATAGATCGAGAGCCTTGGTGAAGTCATCATAGGTCGAGAGCACTGGTGAAGTCATCATGGGTCGAGAGCCTTGGTGAAGTCATCATAGGTCGAGAGCATTGGTGAAGTCATCATGGGTTGAGAGCCTTGGTGAAGTCATCATAGGTCGAGAGCCTTGGTGAAGTCATCATAGGTCGAGAGCCTTGGTGAAGTCATCATCGGTCGAGAGCTTTGGTGAGTCATCATAGGTCGAGAGCCTTAGAGAAGTCGTCACAGCTAAGAGCCATGGAGGACCTTCGTCTCCCTAGGTTGGGATACAGGAAGTCCTGGAAGCCACCGGGTCTCTAGTAGGCAGAGATCTCCACGCTACCAAACAGAAGAGAGTCTGGAACTGGCGTATTTTGAAAAAGAATTTGCCGCCGCAGAGGGCGCTGTGGGAGTTAGTAGATAGATCAGTCTTGCTTCTACATCATTTTCTTAATCTATGGCACGTCAGCTGATTGCAATCTATGGCACGTCAGCTCTGTGCAATCTATGGCACGCCAGCTGGGTGCAATCTATGGCACGTCAGCTGGGCGTAATCTATGGCACGTCAGCTGGGTGTAATCTGTTGCACGTCAGCTGGGTACAATCTGTGGCACGTCAGCTGGATGCAATCTCTGGCACTTCAGCTGGGTGGAGTCTATGGCACGTCAGCTGGGTGCAGTATGTGGCACGTCAGCTGGGTGCAGTATGTGGCACATCAGCTGGGTGCAATATATGACACGTCAGCTGGGTGCAATCTATGGCACGTCAGCTGGATGCAATCTATGGCACGCCAGCTGGGTGCAGTATGTGGCACGTCAGCTGGGTGCAGTATATGACACGTCAGCTGGGTGCAGTCTATGGCACGTCAGCTGGGTGCAATCTATGGCACGTCAGCTGGATGCAATCTATGGCACGTCAGCTGGATGCATTCTATGGCACGTCAGCTGGGTGCAATTTATGGCACGTCAGCTGGATGAAATCTATGGCACGTCAGCTGGGTGCAATCTATGGCACGTCAGCTGGGTGCAATCTATGGCACGTCAGCTGGGTGCAATCTATGGCACGTCAGCTGGATGCAATCTATGGCACGTCAGCTGGATGCAATCTATGGCACGTCAGCTGGGTGCAATCTATGGCACGTCAGCTGGATGCAATCTCTGGCACGTCAGCTGGATGCAATCTATGGCACGTCAGCTGGGTGCAATCTATGGCACGTCAGCTGGTTGCAATCTATGGCACGCCAGCTGGGTGCAATCTGTGGCACGTCAGCTGGGTGCAGTTTATGGCACGTCAGCTGGGTGCAATCTATGGCACGTCAGCTGGATGCAATCTATGGCACGTCAGCTGGGTACAATCTATGGCACGCCAGCTGAGTGCAATCTATGGCACGTCAGCTGGTTGCAATCTATGGCATGTCAATTGGGTGTAATATATGACACGTCAGCTGGGTGCAATCTATGGCATGTCAGCTGGGTACAATCTGTGGCACGTCAGCTGGGTGCAGTTTATGGCACGTCAGCTGGGTGCAATCTGTGGCACGTCAGATGCGTGCAATCTATGGCACGTCAGCTAGGTGCAATATATGACACTTCAGCTGGGTGTAATCTATGGCACGTCAGCTGGGTGCAATATATGACACGTCAGCTGGGTGCAATCTATGGCACGTCAGCTGGGTGCAATCTATGGCACGTCAGCTGGGTGCATTCTATGGCACGTCAGCTGGGTGCAATCTATGGCACGTCAGCTGGGTGTAATATATGACACGTCAGCTGGGTGCAATCTATGGCATGTCAGCTGGGTGCAATCTATGGCACGTCAGCTGGGTGCAATCTATGGCACGTCAGCTGGGTACAATCTGTGGCACGTCAGCTGGGTGCAGTTTATGGCACGTCAGCTGGGTGCAATCTATGGCACGTCAGCTGGGTACAATCTGTGGCACCTCAGCTGGGTGCAAACTATGGCACGTCAGCTGCATGCAATCTGTGGCACTTCAGCTGGGTGCAATATGTGGCACGTCAGCTGGATGCAGTTTATGGTACGTCAGCTGGGTACAATCTGTAGCACCTCAACTGGGTTCAGTCTATGGCACGTCAGCTGGTTGCAGTCTATGGCACCTTAGCTGGGTGCAATCTATGGCACGTCAGCTGGGTGCAGTGTTATTGATTTCCCTGATAAGAAGTGATGATAGGGTTCCGTCATAATGGCCATATTATTATTTCGTTTCGCCTCTACGTTATCCACCTTTAACACTTCAATCCAGAAACTGATAAAGAATCTGCCATCAGCAGCGGCGCATTGCTGAATCGTTCACCAGTCTGGCTGTTCTGAAAGTCGGCCGCCAGTTGCTGGTCATGGCCGGTCCGGGAGAGCCATACACAATCGATATGTGGACCTCCGTGGTGTAGCGGTAAGCGCTGCTGACCGTGACGCATTCACGGGCCGCCCAAGGTAGAGTCCGCATAATTTCGAATCATGATCGTGGCAGCCGTTTCTACAGTCAACCTAGCCGTTCATCCTCTCTTATGGGCTGGTCGATAAAATGCGCACCTGGCCTAGGCACTCAGCTGCCCGTTCCGTCGCAGCTAACATAGAAATAAAACATAAAACAGCGACTAATGAATGGGTGGCAGAGGTTGTACAGGTACGGTAGGGCCCAGTCAAGCTACGTAGGTTGAACGAGGTCAAGAGCGTTAAGACAGAGTGTGTGGGTTAACTCAGCCAACCTGTTTATCAATGCAGGCGTTCGTGTGGGTCTCTGTTTCCTTTAAATCCCCACTGAGAGTTCATATGGCGCATGGGTACCTAACGCCGAGGTAAAGCGAGATGTTAGTGGGATGATTCACCGGTGCAACTCCGTACGGACAGTGGAGCACATAGAGAACTCGACAGTGGCTCGCGCGTGTGTGTGTTTGTGTTTGTGTGTGTGTGGAAGGAAGGAGGGGGGGGGGGGTTGTCAAGCCACAGCAGCCAATTTCAGTCCACTTGCTGTCTACCAGAGATGAATGTGGAAGGTCTGACTAGATATTTATTGCAGGAAACTTACGGAAGTTTAAACCACACGAAACTTTTGAGATGTAACTATGGAGGGACGGCCTCAACTCGCCCAGCTGGAACGTCTACCAGCAGTCATGTTATTTGCCTCCTTGGACGGAGGTACTGAAGGACGCACCTGTATAGTGAGGTACTGAGCCCGGAGTGCTCACACAGCCCATGGATGCCACTGGTCATGGGAACGCTTTGGTCAAGAAGCGAGATGAAAATCTTATACATGATAGCTAAGTGTATGAAATCCTAGATGAACGTATGGCGGCTAGGCTGAGTGTATGAGAGCCAAGCTTAAGGCATAGTTCAGGAAGGAAGAGACCGCTGCTCTCCTACTCCGTTTCACCGCCATAACTCATCTTATTGAGGCTGGTGGCGGTGAAGGCCGTGGGCACCCGCCTGGTTTCAGAGGCGCCAGCGGTGTGGCCGTGATTGATGAGGACCCACGGTAGGCCAGGCCAGGAGCACTGGGGCGCATCGCGACAATGGATGGACAGCTACACCAAAGACCCTAATAAGCAAGATAGGAAAGCGGGTGTCTCAGAGTGTGACGTTCGTTACCAAAACACGGGTGTGTTGTTTTGGACAGCCGCTAGGATGAAGCACCGGCGTCCGTCGTCAGGCCCGGCTGTGAGGCGCGTCGTTCAAAATAAAAGACAAGCTGAAATGGCGGAAGGAAGTCATCCGTGTGTTGTATGTAAACGCTAAAAAGAAACACCAAGAAGATATATTTCATAGATTCCCGCGGAAGAAGGAAAGGTAAGCATCTCATAGTGTTATGTTCATGCATAAACCATATCAGATAATGGCAGAGAAAATATAATGGCTGATGATAATCAACCTGACTTGGCATCGATTAATCTATTAGTGCATTGTTATGCAGTTCAAAAAGGATACTAATGAGTATTCCAAATAAACAGACATGTCGTTGCAGTGTATGACTAATGAGGTGTTAAAGAAAATATAATAGAGTACATGAGTGAAATTAAGGTCTTTGTAAGCAGTTGATAACTCAATGATAGTCAAACATACTAATGATCTTTTCTATCCTAAGATATATGTAGCACACTGTATGAGAACAAAAACAGTACAGTACAGGAATGAAAAAGGTCTTTTCTCTTTACTGCAATCAATGAATGTCTTATAATAACGATAATAAAATTTAACACGCAAATGATTTTTGTTATCCTAAGATATATGTACATTACAGGTGAGCAAAAAATCAAGTGTTAATGGATGTGCTAAAGATGAATACACACGCAAAAACGATTATATATATATATATATATATATATATATATATATATATATATATATATATATTCATTTTTTTTTATGCATACTCGACATTTCCTGCGTGAGCGAGATAGCGTTAAAAATAGAAGACTGAGCCTTAGAGGGAAAATCCTCACTTGGCCCCTTCTCTATTCCTTTTTGGAAAAGCAGAAACTGGAGGGGAGGATTTCCAGGCCCCCCCCCCCGCTCCTTCCCCTTTTAGTCGCCTTTTACGACACGCAGGGAATATAT
>JAYMFT010054113.1:0-15143 GCA_038088735.1 Panulirus argus | reverse complement strand
TATGTTTGAGGAAAGAAACCTGGATGTTCTGGCTCTGAGTGAAACAAAGCTCAAGGGTAAAGGGGAAGAATGGCTTGCTGATGTTTTAGGAGTAATGTTAGGGGGTTGATGAGAGAACAAGAGCTAAGGAAGGAGTACCACTACTCCTGAAGCGGGAGTCGTGGGATTGTGTGATAAAGTTTAAGGAAGTAAATTCTACATTTATGTGGGTAAAACTGAAAGTGGACAGCAGGAGATAGGTGATTATTGGTGCTTATGCATCTAGCCATGAGAAGAAAGATCATGAGAAGCAAGTGTTTTTGGAGCACCTAAGAAAGTGTATTAGCAGTTTTGATGGACGAGACTGGGTATTAGTTATGGGTGATTTATAAGTGAAAGTAAGCAGTGTGACAGTTGAAGGTATAATTGGAGCACATGGGGTATTCAGCATCATGAAGGCAGATGGTGAAGAGCTTCTGCAGTTGTGTGCTGAAAAAAGACTAGTGATTGGGAATACCTGGTTTAAAAAGAGGGATATACAAAGTACAGGCATTATTAGATTACATATTAATTGATAAGCGTGTAAAAGAGACACTTTTGGACATAAACGTGCTCAGAGGAGCAGCTGGTGGGACATCTAATCTCTATCTTGTGGGGGAGAGGGTGAAGATTTGTAGAGGTTTTCAAAAAAGAGGAAACAATGATGGGGAAAAGAAAGTGGCAAGAGCAAGTGAGCTTGGCAAAGAGTCTTGTGTGAAGAAATACCAGGATATATTGAGTGAAGAATGGCAAAAGGTGTGACAGGATAGAATGAGTGTAGAATGGCAAAAAGTGAGTGCAAATGAAACAAGGGAAATGGGTGAGGAATAGTATGTATTTAAGGAATCAGGGATGGTATGTGCATGAGATTCATGCAGCATGTGAAAGGTGGTAGGTGGGCAAATTAAAAGGGTAAGGAGTGGTGGGATGAAGAAGTAAAGTTGTTATTGAAAGAGAAAAGAGAGGCATTTGGGCATTACTTACAGGGAAGGAGTGCAAATGATTGAAAGATGTATAAGAGAAAGCAACAGGAG
Source organism: Panulirus argus (assembly GCA_038088735.1). Taxonomy (NCBI): domain Eukaryota; kingdom Metazoa; phylum Arthropoda; class Malacostraca; order Decapoda; family Palinuridae; genus Panulirus; species Panulirus argus. The sequence continues at coordinate 14,091 of JAYMFT010054113.1, read as the reverse complement.
GTCAAGATGAAGTTGCTGAGGTTGAAAAAGAGGACAAATGAGAGTTGGATGAGGGAGTACCCTTAAATTTTAGGGATAATGAAAAGATATTTTGGAAAGAGGTAATTAATATGCAAAAGACAAGAGAGAAAATGGGAACATCAGTGAATGAGGAAAAAGGGGAAGTGATAACAGGTAGTGACAAAGATATGAGGAAATGGAGTGAGTACTTTGAAGGACTGTTAAATGTGTTTGATGACAGAGTGGCAGATGTGGGGTGTTTTGTTTGGGATGATATGCAAATTGAGAGAGTTATGGAGAATGGTTTGGTGAAGAGAGAAAAGATGAAGGCCTTGCTTAAGATGAAATGTGGCTAGGAGGCTAGAGTGGATGGTACTGCAGTTGAATTTATTAACAAAGGGGGTGACTTTGTTGTTGATTTGTTGGTAGGGATATTCAATGCCTGTATGGATCATGGTGAGCTGCTTGAGATTTGGCAGAATGCATGTATAGTGCCACTGTATAAAGGCAACGAGGATAAAGGTATATGTTCAAGAAACAGATGTAAAAGTTTGTTGAGTATACCTGGTAAGTTGTATGGAAGGGTACTGACTGAGAGGATAAAGGCATGTACAGGGCATCAGATTTAGGAGGAGCAGTGTGGGTTTTGAAGTGGTAGAGGATGTGTGGATCAGGTGTTTACTTTAAATACATGTGAGAAATACTTAGAAAAACAGATAGATTTGTAAGTGGCACTCACGGATTTGGAGAAGGCATATGATGGGGTTAGAAGAGATGCTTTGCGGATGGACTTAAAAATATATGGTGTGGGTGATAAGCTGCTACAAGAAGTGAGATGTTTTCATCAAGGGTGTAAGTCCTATGTATGAGTAGGAAGGGAGGATATGAATGGTTACAACTGAAGGTTGGTCTGCAGAAGGTGAGTTTGATGTCACTATGGTTGTTTAATTTGTTTATGGATGGGATGGTGAGGGAGGTAAATGCAAGAGTCTTGGAGAGAGGGGAAAGTATGCAGTCTGTGGGGGAAGATAGGGCCTTGGGAAGTGTGTCAGTTGTTGTTTTTCTGATGATACAGCACTGGTGGCTGATTCAAGTGAGAAAGTACAGATGTTGATGACTGAGTTTAGAAGAGTGTGTGAAAGGAGAAAGTTGAGAGTGAATGAGAATAAAGGCAGGTTATTAGATTCAGCAGGGTTGAGGGACAAGTTAGTTGGGATGTAAGTTTAAATGGAGAAAAATTGGAGGAAGTGAAGTGTTTTGGATACTGGAGAGTAAACATAGCAGCAAATAGAACCATGGAAGCGGAAGTGAGTGATAGGGTGGGGGAGGGAGTGAAGGTTATGGGGGCAATGAAGAATGTGTGGAAAAAGAAAACTCCATCTGGGAGGCCAAAAATGAGTGTTTGAAGGATAGTAGTCACAAGTATATTATTTGTTTGAGGCATGGGCTATATATATGGTTGTGTGAAGGAGGGTGGATATGTTGGAAATGAAATGTTTGAGGACAATATATGATGTGAGGTGGTTTGATTGAGTAAGTAATGAAAGGGTAAGAGACAATTATGATAATAAAAAGAATGTGGCTGAGAGAGTAGAAAAGGGTGTGTTGAAATGGTTTGGACATACTGAGAGAATTAGTGAGGAAAGGTTGACAGAGAGGATATAAGTATCAGAAGTAGTGGGAACAAGGAGATTGGGGAGACTATACAGGAGAAGGAAGGATGGAGTAAAAAAGATTTTGAGTGACTGAGGCTTGCCATGCAGGAGAGTGAAAGGCATGCAAGGAACAAAGTGAACTGGAATGATGCAGTATAATGAGGTCAACATGCTGTCAAAGGACTGAAACATCTGTGGTAAACCGTGGTAAGATCTGTGGGGCCTGGATGTGGATAAGGAGCTTCGGTTTTGGTGCATTACACATGACAGCTCATGTATGGATGTGAGAGGATGTGGCATTTCTTCATCTGTTTCCTGGTGCTACCTCACTGATGCAGGGGGCAGCTATCAGGTGTGAGGGAGAAGAAGAGAATGTATGTGTCATCTTATTTTCTTTTCTTTCTTTGTGCTGTTTCCTGTGGGGCGGGGTGGCATCAGGAATGGATGATGGTAAGCAAGTATGAATGTTTAAATGTATACACATGTGTATGTATATGCATGTGTATTTGCATATATATGTATATGTATGTATGTGTATATAAGTATATGTATATGTACATGTGTGTGTACGTATGTGTATATACATGTGTTTGTGAAAGGATGTGCCTTTCTTCATCTGTTTCCTGGCTCTGCCTCACTAACACAGGAAATGGCAATCAAGTATGAAAAAGATAATCTACCTATCTATCTATATCTCTGACGCCTGTTCCTTCCGGGAACTCCCATCAAGGGGTGGCCATGGCAAAAGAGTCTCCACTTATCCCTGTCCTTAAATGCCTCCCTCACATACACCATTCCATGCATTCTTCCTCTGCTTCCCTCCAGTATAATAATATTCATAAAAAAGTAAGATAAATAATAATGATTACTCTTCATTTGCCTGTACTTATGTTGAATTTCATCAAACAATTAACAGATTGGGTGTGGAGATTGTCTAGGCCCCCACTTCTAGGTTGATGCAATCCTCATAGCTTTTCATGTCTCTAATGACTTTGACATCATCCACAAACATACTCAGGTTGGAATTGAGTCTTATGGTAAATCAATCACATATAACAAGAAGAACAGTGGTCCCAGAATAGATCCCTTTGGCACACCACATGTGACTTCAACCCATTTCGAGAAGGCACTTCTGACATGCATCCCCTCTTCCCTTCCACTAAGATAAGCTATCTGTTGAAAAAGTCTACCCCTTATCCTGCCTGAAGATTCAGATTCTTTACCGGCCTCTAAATGATGCAGGTTGGAATGTTCTCTGACAGTAAAGATACAGACAATCCAGTCAGCCTCCTCTTTTGTTTAAAACTGAGTTCAGCCTCTCATAGATTTTAAGAGGTTTGTAACATCTATCTATATCTCTAATGCCCGTTCCCTCCAGGAACTCCCCTAAGGGGGTGGCCATGGCAAAAGATTCTACAAAACTGGTGAACTGGAGGCTTGTTAAAATGATCTTTCCCTGAAACTAAGTTGCCCCTCATCTAGAAAGTTTCTTATCTGAAAGTAGTTATCCATTTGCTTTTTGATTATCTCTTCCAGTCCTACAGTAATCTCATCAAGCTAAATTGAAGTCCATGTTAGCCACACTGAGATTTGGTTGGGGCACACATAAAAACATGATTTCTGGTGTGTATATCTTTTAGTCTCTGTGTGACTGGGGTGGCCAGATACCCTACCCAGGGTTCAAATCTAATCCATGGTGTATATACATTTGTCCTACCACTGACATATTTGTCACAGCATCAGAGCCATGATAAGTTAAAGTCCATGCTACTTTCGTGGAGATCAGGTGAGGGAACTTGCAAAAACACTAGATTTCTGGTGTTTGTTCTTTAACCCCCATGTGGTAAGGTGGCCAGAAGCCCTACCCAGGGTTTGAATCTGAGCCATGGCGTACATACATTTATCCTTCCACTGACATATTTGTCACACCATTGGAGCCATGACAGATTACAGTCCATGCAACTCCCACCAAGATGAAGTTGTGGTACATGTGAAAACACTAGATTTCTGGTGTGATTAAAGTCCATGCTACTCCCACCAAGATGAGGTTGTGGCTTACATGAAAACACCGTGTGGCTGTGGTAGCTTGATGCCCTACTCAGGGTTCAAATCTGACAAGTGGTATACATACATTTGTCCTTCCCTTAACTTATTCATTGCATCAATGGAGCCTCAACAGATTAAAGTCAATGCAACCCCCACCAAGATGAGGTTAGAGCATATGTAAAAACAACAGGTTTCTGGTGTGTGTGTGTGTCTTTTAACTTCTGTGTGGCCAGAGGCCGGATGCTATTACCAGGGTTTGAATCCAACCCATTGTGTATGTACATTTATCCTTCCATCGACATATTTGTCATATATCAGAGCCATGCAACTCCCACTGAGATGAGGTTGGAGCACATACAAAAGCACTAGATTTCTGGTGTGTCTCTCTTAAGCCTCTTGTGATCAAGGTGGCCAGATGCACTTTGAGGGTTTGAATCTGACCCAAGGTGTATATACATCTGTTCTTTCATCAACATATTTGTTACAACAATCAGAGTCACAATAAATCGAAGTTCCTGTTACCCCCACTGAGATGTGGTTGCGAAACTTGTAAAAACACTATAGATTTCTGGTGTGTGTTTTTTAACCAATGTGTGACTAAGGTAGCCAGATATTCTCACCTTGACACAGCTTCCACAATAAACCCATACTTGAACAGGATATCTCAGTGGGATACACAAAATCTAGTTACGTTTAATGCCTCCAATACCCAATTTATACCCATTTCTCTTTTGAAAACTCCTCACAACTCTTGTATCTCCTTTGGCGGTTCTGTAATTCCACCTATTGACTCTATGAACATACTTGGTATTACTGTAACATCCACTCTTTCTTGGAAACCCCACATCATGGGAACAGCTAAATCTGCCTCTAAGAAACTGGGCATCCTGTTTAGATGTTGTAACTTTTTCTCTTCTGAACAGGTGCTTCATTTATACAAGGGATTGATTTGCACTTGTATGGAATACTGCTCTCATATTTGGGGTGGTTCTAGCTCTGTTTCCTTACTTGACACAGTTGAGTCGAAAGCGGTCCAACTTATAAACTGTCCCAGGCTAACTTCCAAACTTGACCCCCTTGCCCTACGTTGCAATGTTGGTTCACTTTCCCTTTTCTATAAGTATTACTTTGGCTTTTGCTCCCGAGAGCTGGCTGCTTGTGTGACCCTGCCACTAGCTAGACCATGTAATACTCAGCAAGCTGCTGCATCACATGAGTATTGTGTGGCCATCAGCAACTTAATGGTATGCTGTTTTGATAACTGCTCCTTTCCCTACATGTCAAAGGTTTGGAAATCTTTACCTACTCGTCTTTCCCAATAACTAAGACCTGACTCATTTCAAAAGACAGGTCTTTCACTTTCTCAAAAAAATTGTCTATACTTTGCCTGTCTTTTTTCCCACTTTTTAATTCTCTCTATTTTTCAATTAGGGCCCGGACTTGATGTGGACTCTTGTCCGTGAGTGGAGTCTTCAACATAAAAAACAAAAATCTGACCTGTGGTGTATGTACATCTGTCCTACCATTACATATTTGTTACACCATTGGAGCTGTAATTGATCAAATTTCATGCTACCTCTACAGAGATGAGATTGGGGCACACATAAAAATACAAGATTTCTGGAGTTTGTTTGTCTCTTAATCTCCATATGGCTGAAGTGGCTTGATGCCCTACCCGGGTTTTGAATCCAACCCATGGTGTGTATACATCTGTCCTTTCACTGACATATTTTGTCACACAGTTGGAACTATAATAGATTAAAGTCCAAGCTACCCCCACTGAGCTGAGGTTAGGGTACCCATAAAAACACTAGATTTCTGGCATGTGTCTTTTAACCTCCGTGTGTCAAGGTGGCCTGACGTGCTACCTAGGTTCGTAGTGTACATACATTAGCTTTTCCATCAACATATTTGTAGCACCATCAGGGCTGCAGATTGATTAAAGTTCATGCTACTTCCACCAAGATGAAGTTGGGGTACACATGAAAGCACTACATTTCTAATGTGTGTGCCTTTTAACTTCTGTGTAACTGAGGTGACCGGAACCATACCCAGGGTTTGAATCCAACCCATGGTGCATATACATTTGTCCTTCCAGTGACATACGCTTCTATCATATAGCTTCATAAATTTATGTATGATGTCTGCATTAAAAATGTCCTGGGTCATCTTATTCCATTCATCCATCATCTGTACACTATAAAAGTATTAATAACAAGTTTCGCTTGATTTCATGCTGTGAATGTGTATGCACATATGCAGGTCAGTATGTATTGCTGGAGACAGTCATGGAATGAGCAAGACAAACTATCAAAGTGACAGAAGGAGGTTCATGACCCTCCAGGGAGGGAACATCAAGGCTTAATAAGCCTTATTCCATAGAAACATGCTTCTTATAACTTTCCTTGTAAGATGAAGCCTGCTAAGGAAAAAATCTGAATAGAAAAAATCTTTGTAATACAAAATTAGGATGTATATTAATGATAATTTAAAACTTGTATATGCTTACTAAAGTACCATACCTATCACAAAATAAACACCTTTTTTGGAAAGAAAGGAAAACCTCTTGAATCATTAATTATATATTTTCAGATTCAGCTGAGTCTGAAAATTTTACAGGAATTATAGAGCACAAAGTTATTCAACCAGCATCAACATACCTTATCCAAATTTATTTCGTTGAATTTAAACCACTTGCCAATGAAGATGATCACAGGTCGTCCAAACTTATCCACACCACACTGATACAGACAACCAATTCCAGAAACTTCACTTAAATCCTCATTCTTGGCTCGCCTCAACAGACGCTCATACCTGTCAAAGAAAATTTAAAGTTAGTTAATGAAATATCTGACTGAGAATGTTCCATGTCTCAAAAACAACATAATACATATCATTTTCTATATTTAAGGGAGGTTACAACAGACCCCAAAATATTAAGGTCATTTCCATCATAACATTGCATTACTGTATGTGTGATATGAGGAAAATGAGTAAAGTTTTAAGCTCATTTTGCCAAGTCTCTTTAACTTGTATGTATATACGTTCCCTATTTTTACTCCAATTCATATATGCTACACACACAAAAGAGAGCCTGAAGTTTCAAGAAACTTTGGAGGATGGTCCATTCAGACAATACTTAATGGAAATAGCAGCTATATGAAAGAAGAGCACAGTGGTGTTATTACCATATCCATCCCTCACTTTATGCAAGATCTCATACGTGATTTCACTATTCTGTGAGGAACCTCTTTTTATGCTGTCAAAATTCACGACTATGCAGATGTGCGCAATAGAAAGTGAAACATTTTCTTTGTGTTAATTCCTAATGTACTAATATAGTGGAAAATCTGGATGATATACATCTGGGGCATTTTATCTTAAACAGTTGAACTTATCCCATTTTTCTCTGTTTATTGGTTCACTTTATATGATATCTCTTTATGTAAGGTTTTCTCGGAACATAACCCCTACATAAAGCAAGGGATGGGTGTATATAATCCTCCAGAAAATTACAACGAACCAGAATAAATATACAACGATAAGAATGAAAGAACAATCAGGATGGTAAATGAAGCAGTGAAATACTCACTTCTCAGAGATGGTAAATTACTGATAATGAGGGATTTCAATTATAAAGAGATAGGCTGGGGGAATTTGGATACTCATGGTGATGTGAAATCAAGGAGACACAAGATTTTAGAGTGTATCCAGGAAAATTTCCTATACCACCATGTCACAGAACTACTAGGATGAGATGGACTGATACACCATCTATACCTTATCTTCACTTATATTGAGAATATTACATATGATGCTCAGTTGGAAGAAGTAATTGTTTAATGCTCAAGTTTGAGGATATGATAAAAGAAGACATTAAAAGAGAAGAGGAGAGACAGGATATAGAGACGAGATATGATTATGGAGACTACACAAGACCCAATAATTTCTAAGGTAATGTAGATCGGGAAATAGAATTCAGTAGCCAGGAAATGTACTGAGAGGCTCTGTGAATTTCATAATGAAGGAGTAGAGGCATGAGTACCTCAAGCCTTAAATACAGAAGGAATAGTAAGAAAGAGAAGGAATGGGTTAATCAATAATGTCATAAAGCAGAGGAGCTTTGAGACATGCAGTAGCAAAATTGTAGACAGCATTCTAGCCAGCTTGCATTTGTAAGGTATAAGAGAGCATGGACAGCTTCAGCTGGATAAGAAAAGAGGAACAAAGAAACTTTGAAAAGAATAATGTGGACAAGGCAACTGAATATCCAAAACTATTCCATAAATTTATCAGAAGCCAATTATTAGTTAAGGAGTAGCTAATCAAGATGAGGGATTCAGAAGGAGATATTGCAAAGGATAATGTAAAGAAAAGTGAAGAACTGAAGAGCAAGTTCAAAAGTGTTTTCATAATGGAAGACACTATAGCCCTATCACCAGGAAGATGGAGTGGGGAGGAGGTTATGGAAATCGTTGTTGAAACATCTAGAAAATATATTAAAGAATGCTAAAAGGACTTGACCCACACAAGACTCATGGTCCCATTGAAATTTCAACATATGTGCTAAAGATGTGAGAAGACATGCTTTGATAGACCACCTAAATTACTGTTCAAGATGTCACTGGAGAAATTTATTGTGACAAGGAGGTTTATGGTGTGGGGAAAACAAAAGAACAAATGGGAACATCAGTGAAAGGGGCAAATAGGAAAGTGATAACAAGTAGGGATGAGATGAGGAGATGGGGAGAGTATTTTGAAGGACTGCTGAAAGTGGTTGATGATGGGGTGGCAGATGTAGGGCATTTGGGTTGGGGAGGTATGCAAAGGGAAAGAGTTATGGAAAGTGGCTTGGTGAAGAGAAAAGAGCTGGCAAAAGCCTTGAGTCAATGAAATGTGGCAATGCAGCTGGAGTGGATGGTACTGCAGTTGACTTTCTCAAGAAAGGGGTGATTGTGTTGTTGACAGGAGTTTCAGCATATCTATGGATCATGATGTGGTGCCTGAGGATTAGCAGAATGCCTGTATAATGCTAATGTATAAAGGCAAGAGGAACAAAGTTGGGTGTTTGAACTAAAGGGATAAAAGCTTATTGAGTATGCTTGGTATGATGTATGAGAGAGAGGCTATTGAGAGGGTGAAGGAATGTAAAGAGCATCAGATTGGGCAAGAACAATGTGGTTTCAGGAGTGGTAGAACATGTGTGGATCAAGTGCTTGCTTTGAAGAATGTGTGCAAGATATACTTAGAGAAACTGAAGGATCTATCTGTAGCATTCATTGACTGAGAAAGCATATGATATAGGGTTGATAAAGATGCCTTGTGGAAGGTCTTAAGAATATATGGTGTGAGAGGAAAGGTATTAGAAGCAGTAAGAAAGTTTTATCAAGAGTGTATGGCATATGTATGAGCTGTAAGAGAGAAGAGTGAGCAGTTCTTGGTGAAGGTTGGTGTGCAGCAGGAATGTGTAACAACACCATGGCTGTTTGATTTGTTTATGGATGGGGTGGTGAGGGAGGCGAATGCAAGGGTCTTGGAGGGAGGGGCAAGTATGCACCTGTAGCAGGTTAGGGGGACTGGAAATATGTCAGCTGCTTGTTGATGACAGCACTGGTGACAGATTTGACTGAGAAACTACAGAAGTTGGTGATCAACTTTGGGAGTGTGTGTGTGGAAGGAAGACAATGGGAGCAAAAGGGAGAGAGAAAAAAAAAAACAAGATTATTAGGTTTAGCAGGGAAGAGGGACAGGTTAGTTTGGGATGTGAGTTTGCATGAAGAAAATTTGCAGGAAGTGAACTGTTGTAGATGCCTGGGAGTGGACATGGCAGAGAATGGAACCATGGAAGTGGAAGTGAGTCATACAGGGAGTGAGGAGGCAAAGGTTCTGGGAGCACTTATGAATGAGTGGAAAGAGAGGTCATAAAAGGGTATGTTTGAAGGTATGGTAGTCCTAATGATGTAAAAAACAAGGCATGGAATATAAATGGGGATGTGTGGAATTGGGTAGAAGTGTTGAAAATGAAATGTCTGAGGACAATGTGTGGTGTGAGGTGGTTTGATTAAGTATTGAGAGATTAAGAGAGATGTGGTTATATGAAGTGTGGTTAGAGAGCTGTATCTGGTGTGCTAAAATGGTTTGGACATACAGAAAAAAGGGTGATATGCATATGAAGTGGAGGGGACAAGGACATAGAAGGATGGAGTGAAAAAGATTTTGAGTGACTAGGGCCTGAAAATACATGAGGGTGAAAGGGAAAACAGTGAACTGGAGCAATATGTTATACAGGTGGCATTGTGCTCTTAATGGGTAGAACCAGAGCATGTGAAGCAGCCAAAAGAAACCATGGAAAGGCCTGTGGGGCCTGGCTGTAGATGGGGGCTGCAGTTTTAATGCACTGCACATAACAGCTAGAGAATGGATGTAAGCAAATGCGGCCTTTCTTCATCTGTACCTTGCACTACCTCACTAATGTAGGAAATGATGGAAAAGTATGAAAGACAAAGAAAAATATATGAATCCTCAGAAGTAAACCGAGTGCACAGTGCAGAAGAGTTGCTAGGGAATTTTTCAGTATGTCCTAGTGACCCTACTTCAACCATGGTAGCAACAATTCATTTAGAGAATTCTGTTTTTCCCATGTTTATGAAGGCTTGAACTGTTCTATTTTATTATAAACACAGTAAAGGTTGCTTTAAATGCCTACTTCCTTCTGGAACTACCTCAAGGGGGTGGCCATGGCAACAGAGCCTCCATAACTATTGAACTTCAGTGCAGCTTCTTAGCCATTACTGCCTTACCCTTAACAGGCCACTGGCAGAGGGCAACTCTAACGCTGTGTTTGCAGAGGATCTTACTTAATGTTCCTTTAGACTACTTCTACCTAATCTCCTGCCTAATGTTCCTACCTACTACTTCTACCTAATGTTTGTACCTAATACTCTTACTGAAATGTTCTTACCTATTACTTCCTTCTATTGCTCCTACCATTATGCCAAAAGATAGGGCTAGCACACAGCACTCACTACAGAAAAATCTAGAGTTACTATGAATGAGATGTGTAAGTTAAGTGCTGCCAAGTGTTATTCATGACAGACAAGGAGAGATTGTATGTTTATGGACAGAATGCTAGTAGTCCACGAGTGGGTGAGGCAGTAAGAAAGAACAGCTACCTGGGTCAGGGGAGTGCATCTTGACAACTCCTGAAGTGGTGGCTCATTATGCAGCTGTCACTAACCTAAATTATAAAGGAAGGTATAATTGAACCGGTTTCACATAGTGAATGGGAAATGCCTGTAGTATCAGTTCATATGGCTAACAAAAAGGCTATTTGTATTTGTGCTGATTTCAAAGAACTAAGTAAACACATCATGTGTGATAAATAACTATTACCAAAGACTGAGGAGTTACTATCAACTGTGGGTTATTTTCAAAAAAACGTTGTACTACGTAATGCTTATTTGCAAATAGCAATGGATGAGAAATGTCAAGAGTTTTAGGTGATCAATACTCATAAAGGTTTATTTAAATATAAGAAGTTACCAATTGGTCTTTCCTTATCCCCTATTATTTTCCATTGGTCTACTTCTTGGCTGTTGGCTGATGTTGATGGTGAAGCTTCTTATTTGGGTGATATCATTATTTGTGGATCAACTAAGACTGAACATGATAACATATTCAAAGCAGTTTTACAGACTATGCAGAATCATAATATACAAATTAGTAAGTCAATGTAGAACATTAAGTCACTTGAGATTTGGTTTCCCATATCTTTGGTGAAAGGATTTAACCATCTCCTAGAAAGCTTAAAACTATCCTAAATATCCTTTCTCATACCTGAGTATTGGAAGTACAATCATTTCTTGGAATAGTCCATTATCATTGTAATCGTATCAAGGATTCTTATCACCTCTGCATGATTTGCTGAAGAAAAATGCAAGATTTAAGTGGTCTTCTCCTGAATATGAAGTATTTTCAATGCCTAATGAATTCTAAGATATTAATCAATTTTGATGTAGTGCATTCACTGATCTCTGAAGTTGATGCTTCTCCAGTAGGTATAGGTTGTGTTCTTATGCAAAACGTGGATAGTAAAAGAAAAAAATGTACTTTGCAAGTAAAGCATTATCTCCAGATGAATAAAACTACTCTCAAATTGATAAGTAAGTTTAGGCATTAAAAAGTTTAGATATCTTTTTGCTCAGCACAGGATTTGCAGCTATAACTGATCCCAAACCATTACTTGGATCTTTTGGTAAGGGTAAACTAATCCCCTTTAATGTTAAAGCTGACATTCAATGGTAGGCTTTTTCACTGTCTCAGTTTAATTATCACTTGGTTTCCAAATCAGTTACAGAAGATCTGAGAGCAGATGCATTAAGTTGCTTGCCCAATGAGGGTGATTTTGAGTCACATTTCTCCTGCATAGTATGTTATACATGTTATGTCACTTGAGTTCAATGCTATTTCCTTTCAAACTATGAAATACTGAACAAGTAAGGATACAATTTTGACAAAAAGGATTTCTCACATAAAATATGGTTGGTCTGACAAGATATGGCAACTTCCTGAGTATGCATCTGTATAGTCAGACTTTAGTCTTCATAATGATGTAATCTTGTGTATAAAAAGTTTTAGTTCCGACAATGCTATCACAGAAAGACTTAGAACATTTACATTTTGGACATAATGGCATATATGCCACAGAAGTTGAGGCATGAAGTTGGGTATAGTGGACTGAGACAGATCAGTACACTGCTGAAATCACAAAGATTAGTTAGAAAATCTTGGATGAGATTGCAGGTCCCACTGATAATAAGTACTGTCATGTAAATGTAGACTCGTATATAAAATTAACCAATATTCAGGTAACTACTGCTGTAACTTCAGGCACTATTTACTTGTTCAGGAAGTTGCTCTGTAACTTTGGACTGCCAGATATAATAGTTTCATATAATGCTGCATATTTTGCCAAGAGAAATGGAATCTTTCTTAAAGAAAAATGAAATTAAGCATATGACTCCTGCTTCTTATAATCTTTCCTCAAATGGTTTTGCAGAGAAAGCAGTAATAAATTCAAGGGAAGGCTTGAAAAAGTTTACAGAGGGATCTCTTAATACCAGAAATGAACATTCTTATGAAACCAATGGAAAGTTCTTCATTCTTAAACTGTAAAGACATGCTGAACTACTGTTTAACAGGTATTTTAGGGTAATAGTAGTCACTCAAACATAAGCCTCAAAAGAAGAGATCATTGCCTACAGCTGACAATCAACAGTCACAGAATTTTAATAAAACACTTCATGAAGGTGATTCTGTATATACTAAAAAATTGGGAAGAGGAGAAGAATAGGTTGAATGTAAAATTGTGGAGGTCTTTGGTCTCCCTTTTTGCTTCAAATTTAATGTCAGTATTCAAGAGCAAATGTCAGCAAGTGTGTGTAATCATGCAATCCTTCGCACTGCAGTGGACAGTTGGCTCACACTGGCTAACTCAGCTAGCTGTTAATCCTTTCCTTTGTGGGGTGGGGCTGGTCTATGAATGGGTATACTTGGCATAGGCTGGGGTATGTATATGATCTGTATATATACAAGGTTAAAAGAAGTGGCAACTCAAGTGTAAAACTCTCTCCCCATATCACATTAAAAAAAGTAGTAATCACATGTCATGCTTTATGTATAAAACTACTATTCTTAGCCACCACCAGCATTACATACTTATCTATTCTTGGTTTAAAAAAGGACTTACTTCAACCACGTTAAAAATTTGTTCAATGTTTCTGTAGTTGTTACATACGTATTTTCCTATTTCTCCTGGAAGTATACTGAAGAGTTGTTCTAACTTCCTGGTTTGATTTATTTCCGGTGTATTCCATGGTACTCATTCCATCTCTTCACCTCATCTCTGCCTATTACCTCTTCCCCATTTGCCCCCTTCTCTGATGTTTCCATTTGTTCTCTTGTTTTTCCTCAGACTATTAACCTTCTTTCAAAACGTTTTCTGATTCTCGCTGAAATTTGTTGATACTCGCTCACCCCAACTCTCATATGCCCTCTTTTCAGTGTTTGCACTTTCCTCTTGACCTCCTCCTGCCTTCTCTTATACATCTTCCACTCCTTCTCTGTAAGTAATGCCCATACATCTTTCTTTTCTCTTTCTCTTTCACATTCCATCCCTCATTACCCTTTTTTACCTGCCCACCTCCCACCTTCCGTAAATCAAACATTTTTCTTCCATATGCAAGCATTGCTGAAGGTAGGAAAGGCACCTGGAGTGGATGGGATTATGGCTGAAATGCTGAAGTATGGAGGAAAAAGTGTGATAGAGTGGATGCATCTTATATGTAATTTAGCATGGAAACAGAAGGTTGTGCCTGAGGATTGGGTGAAA